>MU728545.1:37587-52802 GCA_026770625.1 Nicotiana glauca
CTCCCGCAAATTTTACGGGAGTTCAAGCATAATTATGCTTGAACTCCCGTAAAATTTGCGGGAGTTTCAGCTAGTATAATTGTCTAGTATAATATACTGGAGTTTGGAGCACTGGTGCTCCAGTCTCCCGCAAATTTTACAGGAATTAGTAAAATATACCGATCCAGCATAATATGCTGGAGTTCGTACACAAATGCACCAGAACTCCCGTATATTATACTGGACCGGTCCCTGTTGCAGCAAAGTAGTGGCTATTTTTTATTGACTTGATAAATGCTGGCTATTTTTCATTGACCAGTGTGAAAACAGGTTATACCATGATATTTTGTCCGAAAACCATGGTGCCTCCTTTTAAATAAGTGGGCACCAGAAAATGTGGACAAATCTGCACTGAGATATACATAATAAACTTTCATATCTTCAAGTTATGAAAAAGTTGGAGACTTATTGCTGCACATATCAAAACCAATAGATGTATAACACGTATGTCAATCTCTTGATATAAAAACACGTACTGGTGCGACATTTTCTGTATTTATAATAAGGGATTTGATTTGGACTCTAAACAATTGGGCCCACTGATCTTTGATATTAAGGGTTAGCTGATTACCCAAAAAATAATTGGAAATTTTACTTCCTAGAGCAAAGATATACACACTATTTATTATAAATCAAAATTATTTTAAAATATTATTTTCTATAGTTACCTTTATATTTTATAGAAAAATAATTATTTATAGTATATACTACCATCGAGACATGAAATACGCTATTTATGTTTTTCCTCTTTCTTACACAGCTAGACATTTATTTTTAAGGTGATTGTCGTTACTGTATTCATGAATACATGACGCGAATACGTGTGAATGCATGCGTGTACAACTGGACTGCCCTGATTTTAGGCGCTTTTTGTTGCTGTATTCATGAATATAGTAGCGCAAATCCATGTGAATACATGCGCGTACAATTGGAGTGCCCTGATTTTAGGCGCTTTTTGTTGTTATATTCATGAATACATGACGCGACTACATGTGAATACATGCGCGTACAGCTGCACTATCTTGATAGGCGCTTTTATCTGCATGAATATAGTAGCGCGAATACACTATCGTAATAACTGAATAGTAGCTATAGGAAGTAATTATGTATATGATAGCTATAAGAAGTTAATAGTCACTAAACAATAGTGGTTTCTGAAAATTCCTCAAAATAATTTAGTCAATTATTCATGAATCGAAGATTTTTTTTTATTAATGACTCCATGGGCTTACAATCTCCTCTATATCTTCTTTGTCTATTTTTCTTTTCTTACCTTTTTCAACTTCTGTTGGCAAAGAAAAGGAAAACATGTTCCATAAAGAAAAGGAAAACGTGTTCCATAAATAACATTTTGTTTAATTAGCTGATTCAGGTGAAGAATATAAAAGCCACGATAATTTATACGATCGAAAATGGACTTGTGAAACTAACAAACACAACTTAGTAAAAGTTTACCAATGTTCAACACGGCTAATATAATGACCATATGAAAAATTGTATATATGTTTTAGTATAAACCAAAAGATTTACAATATAATAGGGACATAATCAATATAATAGCTTGTAAACAGGAGTAGATAAAATTAAATTTTAATTACTAACCTCAAGAAAGTCCCTGTGAAGGCGATCAGGAAACCAAAGTTTCTTATAAGCAGCTACTTTAAGAAGTGCCTTGAGACCCTTAACAGAAGTAGGCAGCAGCAGCTCAGACGAAGAAGAAAAACCCAAACCATTTAGCGTCGAAGTGCTAATAGAATCAGTCATAGCCAATATGGAACCAGAAATCACCAAAGCCTCAACTAAATCAGGGTACATTTCAGCCATCTTAAACGCCACCATTCCACCATAACTAAACCCAACTACTATACACTTTTCCACACCCAATTTCCTTAGCCCTTTACCCAAACACTCAGCTTGAAAACCAGGTGATCTATCTTCGCTATCGGTTACTGAGCCACCGAAGAAAAGTAGGTCCGGTACGTAAACAGAGTATTTCTTAGTCAATGCGCCAACTTGGAATTGCCACGTGACGATTCCTTCGCCAGCGAAGCCGTGGACTAGTACAACTACGGGTTTGGTGGGGTCAGGTTTTGTGGTGGTTTCTGGGGAGGTGGCACATTGGTTATTGGAGAAAGGAGTAGTTGTGGTGATTTTCTTGTTTTTCTTTGGGTTTTTTATGGTTTCAGAAGGAACCCAAAAGTTCATAATAGTGCCTGCTTCTATCTCTATACTCTGAGGTTTGATTCCAGCCATTTTCATTAAACCATGCAACAAAGGTTTCTGTGCTTCTACCAAGTTCACCATTTTTCTCAGTTCTTTTTCTGTTGCTGTGTCTGTGTATGGAGGATGGAGAAAGGTGAAGTAAAAGAGATTTGAGAGATGGGAGTTTTAAACAAGAAAACGGAAATAGGGAAGTAAGGTTAGGTGTTGGGTTGCTATCTGTTGTTTGTCATTGAATGCGGGAGCTTATATTGTACAATATACCAATGTGATGAAAGGGGCAGTTGGTACTGTTGTATCTACTTCTGGATATTACTGCTATATTATTCTAATCTTAGTGTATCTCTGTTAGTTCATCCAAAATTTCATTATTTCCACTATTGAATTGTTTGAAGTAGTCGTACTTATATCACTGTCTCCCTTCTTAATTTGGAGCAAATTTTTGTCCTTTAATTATCACTTATCTGCTAGTTATATTTAAAGTTATTCTCTACTAATGTCTGCACAATTGGCTCCTACTATATAAGACTTCGAAATAAACAATAAGTTCTGCATGTTGTCTTTTTATTTTAATTAAGTGTCAATTATATAAATATACTAATTTAATTTGAAAATAAAATAGGGTTTCAACCAAGTTTTATCGGGTTTATTGTTGACCCAAAAGGTCATCACTTGTTTTAAAAATAAATTATGCGTTTCAAGGCCTTAAAAATCTCTTTCTGTCTTATCTCGACGTGCGTGCGCAGTCCGGGCGCATAGCCAAAAAGTCTATACGTGAAACTCTATGAAAAATGATAAAATTTGACCTTAAAATGAATTAAGTTGACTTCGGTCAACATTTTGGGTAAATGAACCCGGACCCGTGATTTGACAGTCTCGGAGGGTGCGTAGAAAAATATGGGACTTGGGCGTATGCCTGGAATCGAATTCCGAGGTCCCAAGCAGGAGAAATAAATTTTAAAAATTTTTTTTTTCTGAAATTGTTTATGAGATTTGGAAATGAATTGTGATTAGAACTTGATGGTACCGGGCCCGTATTTTGGTTCCGGCAGCCGGTACAAGTCTTATATGTGATTTTAAGATAAGTCTGTAAAATTTGGTAAGAAACGGACTTGAAACGACGTGAATCGGATCGTTTTTTAGAAAAATTAAAAATTTGAAGTTCTTAAGAAAATTTCATAATTTTGATGCTAAATTCATAGTTGTCGATGTTATTTTAGTGATTTGAATGCACGAGCGAATCCATATGAGATTTTTAGGTTGGTGTGCATATTTGGTTTGGAGCCCCGAGGGCTCGGGTGAGTTTTGGATAGACCATGGGGTGGATTTTAAACTTGAAAATTTCAGGTTTTATTGCTGGTGTGATCAGGCCTGCAGACTTCACATTTGCGAATCCTGACTCATAAATGTGATATCGCAATTGCGATGGCTATGTCGCAATTGCGAAAGCAGCCCAGGCCATGCCCATTTCACAATTGCGAGGTTTTGATCGCAAATGCGATCTCCTCCAGCTTCAGCCATCGGTCGCAAATGCGACACAGTAGTCACAATTCTCATCTCGTAAATACGAGAACCCCGCAATTCCCAATATAGCAGAGGTCGGGGTTCGCAATTGCGAACTCCATTCGCATTTCCCATAACTACAACCTGCAAATTTTTGTACTTAGCCGAAAATCAATAAATTTTCTCATCCTTTCAAAACACAAGCTCCGTAGGGCGATTTTTCAAGAACAAATCTTCTTCCAAATCGATTTTAAGTCAATTTTAACTTATTTTCTTCAATCATTAACATCTTTCAACATGATTTCAACTCCAAATCAATGATTTTCATGGGGAATTGGGTGTTTTGGGTAGAACCTAGATTTTTCAAAAATTGAGGATTTGGACCTCGATTTGAGGTCCAATTTCAAAACAAATTATATATTTGGGTTCGTGGGGGAATGAGTAATCGGATTTTGGTTCGAACCTCGGATTTTGACCAGTTGAGCCCGAGGGCAATTTTTGACTTTTTGGGTAAAACTTTAGAAAACTCATTTTCATGCATTAGAATTGATTCATTTAGCGTTTATTGATGTAATTAAGTAACTTGTGACTAGATACAAGCGGATTGGTGGTGGAATCAAGGGGTAAAGCGATAATTGAGACGTGAATTATGTTCGTGGCATCGAGGTAAGTGTTTGGTCTAACCTTAGCTTGAGGGATTAGGAGACGAGTCCTATTTGCTATGTGGTAATTGTTGAGTACGACATATAGGCATGGTGACGAGTATCTATATGTTGGTGTCTAGCATGCCCGTGAGTCTCTTAATGTGATTTTTATGACTTCGTCGTATTATTCATATCTTGGTGATGATATTTATTTGTTGGGCAAAGTTCGTGGAAGTAATTGTGATGTTTGATCATTGAGGAGCGTTGGCTCAAGTTGTATAACGAATTGTGAAAGTATGAGCGGTAATTGAAACCTTTTAGAGCATTGGCTCGAGTTGTAAAGTGAATTGTAAAACAAAGGTGAAAAAGAAAAAAGAATCATTATATTGTCTCCCTTGCCGGGATGTTGTTATTGTTGTTGTTTTGAGGTTGTCCCTTGACGGGACTTGTTGTTGAATTATTGTTCCCTTGCCGGGATTCTTATTGCAAATTTCATTCATTTCCTTGCCTTATTGTTTGTGATTTTTGTTTGGGTGAGGAAGAGAGTTAAAGCACGAAGGGTGATGCCATGCATTATATTGGTAAGAGAGTGTTAAAACACGAAGGGTGATGCCATGTATGATTTGTGAGGATCCCGCGCCATGGTCCAGGCACCGAGTGTTCCACAGCCGCCCAGCCAACTAGAGGTAGGGGTAGAGGTGCTAGAGGTGGAGGTAGAGGTATTAGAGGTGGAGCTCAGGTTGCTAGAGGTGGAGGCCAGCCAGTAGACGGCCGTCCCATAGATGTAGTTCAGGGTGGTGGGGTCCAGCCCTGATGTTATGCTCTTTCAGCGAAGCCCGAGGCTGAGGCTTCCGATACAATTATTACAGGTACTGTTCTGGTTTGTAGCAGAGATGCTTCAGTTTTATTTGATCTAGGGACTACATACTCCCATGTGTCATCTTATTTTACACCTTGTCTGGTCTTGCTTAGTGATTCTTTGAGTACTCCTATTTATGTGTCTACCCCGGTGGGTGATTCTATTGTGTAGATCGAGTCCATCGTTCGTGTGTAGTTATGATTGGAGGTCTTGAGACGCATGTAGATTTGCTTCTTCTGGAGATGGTTAATTTCGATGTCATATTGGGGATGGGCTGGTTATCACCTTACCACTCTATCTTGGACTGTCATGCCAAGACTATGACCTTAGCCTTGCCGAGTTTACCTTGTTTAGAGGGGAGAGGGACTCCTGGTCATTCCACCCGCAGTGTTATCTCTTATATGAAGGCTCGGCGTATGGTCGAGAAGGGGTGTTTGGCTTATTTGGCCTATGTTCGTGATTCTAGTGTTGAGGTCCCTTCTATTGATTCTGTGCCCGTTGTTCGTGAGTTTCCTGATGTATTCCCTTCAAACCTGCCGGTTATGCCACCCGACAGGGATATCGAATTTTGCATTGATTTGGCTTCGGGCACCCAGCCTATTTCTATCTCGCCGTATCGTATGGACCCGCCTGAGTTGAAAGAGTTGAAGGAGCAGTTGCAAGACTTGCTTGAAAAGGGTTTCATTAGACCTAGTGTGTCGCCTTGGGGTGCGCATGTGTTCTTCGTAAAGAAGAAGGATGGGTTGATGCGAATGTGTATAGATTACCGGCAATTGAACAAGGTTACAATCAAGAATAAGTATCCGCTGCCAAGGATTGATTATTTGTTCGATTATCTTCACGGTGCCAAGGTATTTTCAAAGATTGACTTAAGATCTGGCCACCATCAGTTGGGGATTAGGGCATTTGATTCCCTAAGACAGCTTTCCGCACTCAGTACGGGCATTATGAGTTCTTGGTGATGTGATTCGGGTTGACAAATTCCCCAGCAACTTTTATGTATTTGATGAACTGAGTGTTCAGGCCTTACTTGGATTCGTTCGTGATAGTCTTCATTGATGATATTTTGATATATTCCCACAGCCGGGAGGAGCACAAGTGACATCTTAGAGTGGTTCTTCAGACTTTGAGGGATAGTTGGATGCTAAGTTTTCGAAGTTTGAGTTCTGGTTGAGTTCAGTTACATTCCTGGTTCATGTTGTGTCAGCAGAGGGTATTCAGGTTGATCCGAAGAAGATTGAGGCAGTCAAGAACTAGCCTAGACCAGTATCAGTTAAAGAGATTCGGAGTTTCTTGGGTTTGGCAAGCTACTATCGTCGGTTCGTAGAGGGGTTTTCATCTATCGCAGCCCCAATGACCAGGTTAACCCAGAAGGGTGCCCAGTTCAGATGGTCGGATGAGTGTGAGGCGAGCTTTCAGAGGCTCAAGACAACTTTGACTACAACACCAGTGTTGGTTTTTCCCATAGGTTCAGGGCCATATACCGTTTATTGTGATGCATCTCGTATTGGACTTGGTGCAGTATTGATGCAGGATGGCAAGGTCATTACCTATGCTTCGCGGTAGTTGAAGATTCATGAGAAGAACTATCCCGTTCATGATTTAGAGTTAGAAGCTATTGTTCACGGGCTGAAGATCTGGAGGCATTATTTGTATGGCGTGGCGTGTGAGGTGTTCACGGACCACAAGAGTTTGCAGTATTTGTTCAAGCAAAAGGAGCTGAATTTGAGGCAGAGAAGGTGGTTGGAGCTGTTGAAAGACTATGATATCACCATCTTATATCATTCGGGAAAAGGCCAATGTGGTGGCCGATGCCCTAAGTAGGAAGTCAGCCAGTATGGGCAGTCTAGCTTATATTCCGGTCGGTGAGAGACAGCTCGCTTTGGATGTTCAGGCTTTGGCCAATCAGTTCATAAGGTTGGATGTTTCTGAGTCCAGTCGTGTGTTAGCTTGCACAGTCGCTCGTTCTTCATTATTGGAGCGTATCCGAGATCGGCAGTATGATGATCCTCATTTGTGTATCTTTAGAGACACGGTGCAGCGCGGAAGTGCCAAGCAGGTTACCTTAGGTGATGATGGAGTTTTGAGATTGCAGGGTCGAGTTTGTGTGTCTAATGTGGATGGGCTTCGAGAGTTGATTTTAGAAGAGGCCCATAGCTTCCAGTACTCTATTCATCGGGGTGCCGCAAAGATGTATCAGGATTTGCGGCAGCATTATTTATGGAGGATAATGAAGAAGGATATCGTTGCATATGTGGCTCAGTGTTTGAATTGTTAGCAGGTTAAGTACGAGCATCAGAGGCCCGGTGGTTTGTTCCAGAGGATTGAGATTCTTGAGTGGAAGTGGGAGCGTGTCACTATGGGCTTCGTTGTTGGACTCCCATGGACTCAGAGGATGTTCGATGCAGTGTGGGTTATTGTTGATAAGCTGGCCAAGTCAGCACATTTCATTCTTGTGGCAGTCTTCTATTCTTCAAAGAGGTTAGCTGAGATCTATATCCGGGAGATTGTTCGCCTTTATGGTGTGTCCGTGTCTATCATTTCGGACCGAGGTATGCAGTTTACCTCACATTTCTGGAGAGAAGTTCGGCAAGAGTTGGGCATATGGATTGATTTGAGCGCAACGTTTCATCCTCAAACGGACGGGCAATCCGAGAGGACCATTTAGATTTTGGAGGACATGCTCCGAGCTTGTGTCATTGACTTTGGAGGCTCGAGGGATCAGTTTTTGCCTCTAGAAGAGTTTGCCTACAACAACAGCTACCAGTCGAGTATCCAGATGGCTTTTTATGAGGATTTATATGGTAGGTGGTGTCGGTCACCGATTGGGTGGTTTGAGCTGGGAGAGGCTCGGTTGTTGGGAACGGATCTAGTGCAAGATACCTTGGACAAGGTCGGGATTATTCAGGATAGGCTTTGTACAGCTCAGTCCAGACAAAAGAGCTATGTCGACCGCAAGGTTCGTGATTTGGAATTCATGGTCGGTGAGCGGGTATTTCTTTGAGTGTCGCCTATGAAGGGCGTGATGAGATTTGGGAAGAAGGTCAAGCTTAGCCCTAGGTTCATTGGCCCGTTTCAGATTCTTGATCGAGTGGGAGAGGTGGCTTATAAACTTGCGTTGTCTCCGAGCTTATCAGTCGTGCATCCATTGTTTCATGTGTCCATGCTTTGGAAGTATCACGGTGATCCATCCCACATGTTAGATTTCAGCACTGTCCATTTGGACAAAGACTTGTCTTATGACGAGGAGACAGTTGCTATTCTAGACCAGCAGGTTCGTCAGTTGAGATCGAAGAGTTTTCCTTCTGTTCATGTTCAGTGGAGAGGTCAACCTACTGAGGCATTGACTTGGGAGTCCGAGTCCGATATGCGGAGCCATTATCCCTATCTTTCCCCGACTCAGGTACTTTATTTTTATGTTCGTTCAAGGACGAACAGTTGTTTTAAAGGTGGAGAATGTGATGACCTAAAAGGTCATCACTTGTTTTAAAAGTAAATTCTGCATTTTGAGGCCTTAAAAACCTCTTTATGTCTGATATCGATTTGCATGCGCAATCCCGGGCGCGTAGCCGAAAGTCTATATGTGAAAATGATAAAATTTGGCTTTTAAAATAAATTAAGTTGACTTCGGTCAATATTTTGTGTAAACAAACTCGGACTCGTGATTTGATGATCTCGAAGGGTCCGTAGGAAAATATGGGACTTGGGCGTATGCCCAGAATCAAATTCCGAGGTCCCAAGCCCGAGAAATGAATTTTTAAAGGAAATTATTTTTCTGAAATTATTTATGAGATTTGGAAATGAATTGTGATTAGAACTTGATGGTATCGGGCTCGTATTTTGGTTCTGGTGCCCGTACAAGTCTTATATATAATTTAAGATAGGTCCGTGAAATTTGGTAAGAAATGGACTTGAAACGACGTGAATCGGATCATTTTTGTGAAAAATTGGAAATTTGAAGTTCTTAAGAAAATTTTATGATTTTGATGCTAAATTCATAGTTGTCGATGTTATTTTAGTGATTTGAATGCACGAGAGAGTCCGTATGAGGTTTTTAGGTTGGTGTGCATATTTGGTTTGGAGCTCCGAGGGCTCGGCTGAGTTTTGGATAGGCCACAGGGTGGATTTTAAACTAGGAAATTTCAGGTTTTATTGTTGGTGTAATCAGGCCTGCAGGCTTTGCTGGCTCGCAAATGCGATATCGCAATTGCGAGGGCTATGTCGAAATTGCGAAAGCAGCCCAGGCCATGCCCATCTCGCAATTGCGAGGTTTTGATCGCAAATGCGATCTCCCCCAGCTTCAGCCATCAGTCGCAAATGCGACACAGTAGTCGTTATTCCCATCTCATAAATGCGAGAACCCCCTTCGCATTTCCCAACATAGCAGAGGTCGGGGTCCGCAATTGCGAATCATGTTCGCATTTCTCATAACTCCAACCTGCAAATTTTTATACTTAGCCAAAAATTAACCATTTTTCACATATTTTCAACAAATCTTCTTCCACTTCGATTGTAAGTCAATTTTAACTCGTTTCCTTCAATCATTAACATCTTTCAACATGATTTCAACTCCGAATCAATGATTTTCATGGGGAAATTGGGTGTTTTGGGTAGAACCTAGATTTTTGAAAAATTAAGAATATGAACCTCGATTTGAGATCCGCTTTCAAAATAAATTATATATTTGGGTTCATGGGGAATGGGTAATCGGGTTTTGGTTCGAGCCTTGAGTTTTGACCATGTGGGCCCGGGGGCGATTTTTGACTTTTTGGGTAAAACTTTAGAAAACTCATTTTCATGCATTAGAATTGATTCATTTAGCGTTTATTGATGTAATTAAGTAACTTGTGGCTAGATACGAGCGGATTGGTGGTAGAATCAAGGGGTAAAGAGATAATTAAGACGTGAATTGTGTATGTGGTATCGAGGTAAGTGTTTGGTATAACCTTAGCTTGAGGGATTAGGAGTCGAGTCCTATTTGCTATGTGGTAACTGTTGAGTACGACATATAGGCATGGTGACGAGTATCTATACGTTGGTGTCTAGCTTGCCCGTGAGTCTCGTAAAGTGATTTTTATGACTTCGTCGTATTATTCATATCTTAGTGATGAAATTTATTTGTTGGGCAAAGTTTGTGGAAGTAATTGTGATGTTTGATCATTGAGGAGCATTGGCTCAAGTTGTATAAGGAATTGTAAAAGTATGAGTGGTAATTGAAACCTTTTGGAGCATTGGCTCGAGTTGTAAAGTGAATTATGAAACAAAGATGAAAAAGAGAAAAAAATCATTATATTGACTCCCTGGCCGGGATATTGTTGTTGTTGTTTTGAGGTTGTCCTTTGCCGGGACTTGTTGTTGAATTATTGTTCCCTTATCGGGATTCTTATTGCAAATTTCATTCATTTCCTTGCATTATTGTTTGTGATTGTTGATTGGGTGAGGAAGAGAGTTATTTTGTGATTGTTGATTGGGTGAGGAAGAGAGTTAAAGCACGAAGGGTGATACCGTGCATTGTTTTGGTAAGAGATTGTTAAAGCACGAATGGTGATGTCGTGTATGATTTGTGAGGAAAGAGTGTAAAGCACAAAAGGTGATGTCGTGCCGCACGATGTACCATTCCGTGCTGATTATATTGACGATATGGCGAGACGAGAGTAAAAGCACGAAGGATGATACCGTGCACATTTTCATTACTTGATTGTTTTGGTGAGGACGAGAGTAAAAACACGAAGGGTGACGCCGTGCACTTATTGTTTTCTGGTCCTCTGTTGATATCCGAGATATATTATTTTCTTCCATTTACTTGTTGTCTTTCTATTCAGATTTGATATCTCCCCCGCAACATGCTACCCCTCCCATACTTGACTGTTTATTTATATACTTCTTTTCCGCTATATATAGTTAAATTGTACATTTTTAATTAGTCGTTTGGTCCTAGCCTCGTCACTACCTCGCGAGGTTAGGCTAGGCACTTACTAGCACATGGGGTTGGTTGTGCTAATACTACACTCTGCACTCTTTTGTGCAGATCCCAGTGATGTAGACTTTGGACTGTAGATTGGGTGGCTACCTTTAGTCCACGCGGAGATCCAAGGTAGACCTGCAGGTGTCCGCAGGCCCTGACGTCTCCCTCTATCCCCTTATTCCTGTTTCATTTCCTTAATTCAGAGATAGTGTATCGCTTATTTTCAGGCTTTGTATGTGGTATTCCTAGATCGTCTGTGGTATTGTGACACAAATTCTGGGAGGTTGAGGTTCAAGCTGTTATACTAGATATTATTCAGACATTTTATTGTTTTCTTCCGCTTAATTTAAATTTCCGTTGTTCACATGATATTGCTTTATAATTGTTAAAAACGAAATAAAAATGGATAATGAAGTAATTAGTTCAAAGGATTGGCTTGCCTAGGTCACATTAGTAGGCTCCATCATGACTCTCGAGGGTGGGAAATCCTAGTCGTGACAATTAAATATATTAGGATTCTTCTGCTATAATTGTTTGGGGGAGAGGGGGGGGGGGGGGTGTATAATTGTTTGATGAATTTCGTCGAATATGTTATTTACAACTTAATATTTACAAGACTAGTATATGAGAAGATAAGAGTTTGGATTGGATTGACCGTCCAAACTACTACCAATTTCCAGGTGAATAAAAACTACAAACTACTACTACCAACAAAAAGCTAACAAAATAAGGCTGTAAAATTTGAAGAACTTGTTTCATTTCCAAATACGAGAATAATAATAAATAATAACGAAAAGTAAAAGAGGAGAAGAACAAGAATAGACGAGTACAATTGTACTTCGTATTAGCTGGAATAAGTGTTTCAATCTCTGATCACTTCTAATGGCTAATTTGAATGAAATCATTTAAAAATGTTATCAAGTAGCCGAAGTATAGAGAAGATGCAAAGTTTATAAATTCAAACAAGCTGCGTTAAATCTTGCAACAGCAATATTAATTGTACCCCACAAACCCGAAGGAAGAAAAAAGGAAAAAAGAGAACATTGCAAATTTGTCTTGCTAATGAGATAGCATTTAATTCCGTTGAATTACTTGCAAGTTGAAATAATGCTGTGGCCGGCCACAAGTCACGTTTACTAAAACTAAATATGATATTGACATCATATTTAGATCAATGACGAGCCTAGGTGTTTATCGGTCGGTACGGTACGGTACGGTACGGTACGGTACGGTACGGTATATATTTAGATATTTCGGTTTGGTATTTTAGGTATTCGATTTCTTAAAATTCTGTATCAATACCGTATCTAATTAAATTCGGTATGGTTCAGTTTTTCTCCTTTCGGTTTCGGTTTATTCGGTTCGGTAACTTCGATTTATTCAGTTTTGAATATTAACTAGTGCATAGACCCATACACTCTAATATTCTTAATTAAAGTACTCAAAAATACAAAACTGAAAATGTTTGTTGACAAAAAAATTGTCTAAAACTAGCAAATATCGATTCAGATAGAGAAAACTGTACATAAAAGAATATTTGATCATTAGAAACGTCTTGTTACTTGTTTAGAGTTAATTGATGAACTTTAATTTGAGAATATAGGAAAGTAAAATTTTAGATTTTTTATATTTATGTTATAATTGATAATAAATGTTTTGTGTAATATAATATATATTTTGGTACGGTATACCGTATATGTATTTCGGTATTTTATTTTAAAATACCAAATACCATACCTAATACCAATTTTTTTTTAAAATCTAAACCAAATACCAAAATACTTTATACCAAATACCAAAATTTTCGGTTTCGCTATGGTAATTCGGTATTTACCAAATTATACCCGGCCCTACTTCTGACTTTCATTCTCTCATTCAATTCATACTAGCAACTAGCAAGTTATCTTCTATTAAATGAGATGAACTAGCTACTTCATGATAACACTTAAATCTACTTCACAAAACACTTTCTTTAAGTAATTGTTATACGGACCGTAGAGTTCTTAAGGGTACATAAATCATACAATACCAATTTGACATAATAAAAATATTGTTACGGCGCCGTTATCGTGGAACTTATGCAATTTGTCGTCAATTCGTCCCATTTTTGAGTCAATTAAAAGGTGGACTTTGTAATACATCGTAATTAAATCTATAGGTACGTCTAGTTGTATGCGACATGCAAATGTTGAAAGAGACTTCCGTCTTTCTATTGCAGGTAAACTCAAAAACATAAAGAGAAACTAAATTTTGTTGGAAAAATATATTTAGTTTACCTGTTAAAGTTCTATATATAGCGTATACACTTGACTAATAGCCCGTTTGGTCAAGCTGCAAAAATTAATTTCTTTTGAGAAGCATTTTTTTTTTAAAAGTGCTTTTCTCAAAAGTACTTTTGGTGAGAAGCAGTTTGTGTTTGACTAATTAGTTTGAAAAGTACTTCTGAGCAGCAATTAGTGTTTGGCCAAGCTGTTAAAAACTGCTTCTAAGTGTATTTTTCTCAAAAGTGCTTATCAAAAAAGTCTTTTGGAGAGAAGCTATTTTTTTCTGCTTCTCCAAAACTGCTCCTGCTTCTCCTCAAATGCACTTTTTTTTTCCTTTCAGAAGCTTGGCCAAAAGTGTTTTTGACAAAAAAAAAAGCACTTTTAGCCAAAAATAAGTTTGGCCAAACAGGCTATAAAGCTTATGCACAATTTAACGCAATGGTATGTAAAATTTTGTGCAAGCATTAGAAATTTTGAAGCCTATAATTATTGTCCCGAATTGATATTTCTGAATTAGTTTATGTGTGTGTATGACAGAGAATATTTTTTTGGATGACACTGTCTCAACCAATGCATATAAAATGTAATTACCTATGCTCCTATAAGTTATAAACCCATAAGATATAGTACTACGTAAAAATAAAATTGTCTCTTAATTTAATTTGAATATTCGGTAGAGGAATGATTGGTTAGATCATTTGCTTCACTGCAGAAGAAACCTTTCTAATAGATATGTTTGAGCCGGGAAGAAACCTGAAAACTTTTGGCCATGTACCAATTAGAAGTACTTCAATTTTTTGGTTTAGTTGTAGAAGCCATAGGTAGAGTAATTTAGCAAAAAGTAAGGGACATTTTACACTTGGAAAAATTAATAAATTCATGGTCATAATTAATTAGGCGATTTCTTGCACGCCAATTAGCATTGTTTATGGCCTTGAAGGGGCCAGTTTACTTTTACAAGATTAATTAATTGAATGATTAACACAACAATTTGTCTTCCCATACAAGGTTGTTTAAATTTTGATCAACCATACTGCCAACTTCCGACCCACATCCCTTTTGATATGCAGATTTTTTGGTGTAAGACGAGAAGAGTGATCAGTGACCATACGAGGAAAGTAGTTACACGTTAATTGTGCATATTGGCATACACTAAACCAATATAATTTATTATGATTAAATAATAAATGATAAGTTAAGGCGAGAGTTTGTATTAATTAATTATAAATTAGTGATAATTATATTTGTGAAGACATGTATCATGTATTTGTTGGATTGATATAACAACTCGAATAAGTATTTACCAACTTTCCACCTCTAAATTGGAAGTGAAAGTACCTTATCACCAATCCTAAGTCTCTAATCTGTTTTCGTCAAGGTTGGCTCATCAATTAGTCAAGTTGCGCTTTTTTTATTTTTTTTGTGCAGCTATCGGAAAATCAAATGATTAAGCAATGTTTTCTTATTACGTCTTTTTAGAGGTTTTCAATCATCTGTCATTAAATATATAAAGATAGAAATAAAGTTGCTATTCCAAGATTGTAAATTTGGAAATATAGACAGAAAATTGAGTCCAAGTTTGGAAATAAGGTAGCTGTCAACTATTGCATGGTGAATCAATCAAAGTACTAAGTGGAAATATTATTGCATGTTAATCTAATATTATCTAATGTTTAAGAAAATATTGTAGGGTTTTTTTTTTTTTTTTTTTCTTTGAACAT
>MU728545.1:52860-63848 GCA_026770625.1 Nicotiana glauca
TTTTTTTTTTTTTTTTCTTTGAAAATATTGTGGGGTAATTGTTGATATAAAGGATAAAAGAAAAAAAGAAGACCAACAAATTATGGACGAGTGCTGATAAGATTTGCTAACCTAACTTCATAATTCTGGATTGTGATCGTTTAGTGCAAGTATCTGCCTGTTAAGTATTCTGCAATAGTGTTGGAAAAGGTTTCATATTTTAAGAACTTTAATTTTAGGAATATATATAAATTTCAGAATCCCCAATGTTAATCATGGAAGGTTTCTACTAACTAGCAACTCTAATTATATATAAGGAGCTTTCCCTACGCTTATATTGGGCTGTAATTTATTCATCTGGGCTCGTATATGAAGCACAGACCACAGAGTTAGCACTGCAAGCTGGACCTGGTCGTGGACAAGTTCTAATTCTAGTGGATATGGAGATAAGTTCATGCCTGAGTTCTGGGCCTCATTAATATTACGTCCAGGATTATTTCGTTCGGGAATTTTTACCTCCTATAGCAAAGGTTAACACCTTATTTATTTTAAATAAATACCATTATAAAAAATTATATTCTATAGATACATTTTAATGTTTATAGCAAAATATCTAATTTTTGTTGTCTCCTACCCCTAAGCCACTAAATACGCTATTCAGTTACACTATTTTTTTTTTCTCTCTACTTTGATACATGTCATTCTCTTCCCCTATTCTCTGAAAACACGATGCTCAATCTCAAAATTTCTCTCACTCACATCAGCTATCATTAGTCAAAAAACCCTACGCTCTCTCATTTCTCCTCTCTCTCTAGGGCGACATGGTGTAGTATAGTCTGCTATGGATGCGCAGCCCTCTCCATCAAATTAACATCAGAAGGGTTAAGGTTGAATCTCAAGAGCCTTTGTTTAGATCTCGTTTCCTAATCTGACGCCTATGTTGTTCGTGAAGAAATCACTGCTGTTTATTGCCTCAGCAACAGGTAAGCCCATTGTTATTGATAAGGCCACACAAGAAAGGTCTAGACCTAGCACAACTAGGGTTAAGGTTGAACTTGATCTTCAAGGAAAGATTCCGCAATATACGATGATTCGATTTATTGATGATAAAATTGGGAGGTTATCGAGCATGTCCAGAAATTCAATTTGAGGCTGAGCAACTTGATTTTCTGTTAATATATTTCAATATATCACGCTGTATTTTCATGTATTTCATTGTATTCATTGTCTATTTTTTCATTGTAATTCAATGTATCTTACTGTATTCCATGTATTTTATTGTATTCACTGTCTTTTTTTCATTGTATTTCAATGTATCCTGCTGTATTCTATGTATTTTATTGTATTCACTGTCTCGCTATATGCCATGAATGTATTCATATGTTTCTTTTAATTAATAGGTACAATTTATGTATTCAGATATTTTATATAATTTCTCTGAAGATTGCTATGTTTTTGGGGTATTTTTCGGTTGAGAATTTTTTTTGTAACTGGAAATACAAAATTTGTGTGTTGTAATTGTGTTTGTTGAGTTATATTAGGAGTCGATTATGTTAATTGATTCACTTTCCGTTTAAAAATAGTGTAATCTCCTGTTTCACGCCGCGAATACAGTCAAATACAGTCAAATATAATAATTTGTCCAGCTGTAATCCCATATTTCACGCAATACAATCGAATACAAAAATCTATCTAGCTGTAACCCCTTGTTTCACGCCTAGAAATGCTACTGTATTTATGAATAGAATAGCTTAAATACATCTCATAACGACAGAAAACGTATCTTCAATCCGTAATATATCAAATACTATCTATAGATAGCTAATTGCATAGTGCTTTATGAAAATTTCACTTTCATTCGTGACGCAAGCCATTTAATGGATACACACTATTACAGGTAGCACATTTAGGGGGTATTAAAAGGGCAGGTTAGACTGAATCAATAAATGGGCTGGTAAATTGACACGTTAAAGGGTGATTTACACAAGTAGAATCATCCATTGCCACATGTTGATGTTTTGACCCCAATAAGAAAGTCTTAAGAAAATAGCCTCCGCCAGATTTTTTGGGAATCACTTCTGGTAATCACCAAAATGTTATATGGTGACCACTAGGACTTGCTACAAAATATAGTAGTAGTCAGAATTTTTTTTTATTTGGTTATTGTAACAAACTCAATTCTATTCCCTTTTCTATTACTGGCACAAGCAAAATACGAATTACAACTCAACTCAAAATGCTAGTGATTACAGATAATAGCTGCAGAACTAGAATAGAAAGTACATAGATAGAGAGAAGGGGGATGAGAGGCATAAAGTCTATAATGGTGATGAGAGGAAACAGATATTATACTCACAATACGCGTGCCTCACATCTTTCCCTAGATCCCAATTATAGCGTACTAGCATTTTACCCGACTGTCTGCTCGTTGGGTCCTTAGCTCTTGGCCCAATGATCCCAACCGGATTTGACTCATTCTACACTTCTGGCCCATAATTCCTTACTAAGTCAGGCTGGTTCATAACAACCTTGTCCTCAAGGTTCAAGATAGAAATTACTAATGAAAGAACATGAGCATTTGTGTTGGCTTGCACCATTGAAAAGGATTCCCATATGTAATCTTTCGTGGCCATGAATGTGGTATATGATTTTGAGTCAAAAGCAATGGCACTATCATGATCCACAACTATCCAAGCATGATAAAGTGGAACATCCAATAGAGAAAAAGTGATCCAGCAGCCATTATCACTTAGGCACTTCACTTTAGTTGTACGTGGAAGCAAAATGGAGGACTCATCACAACGCCATGTTGAAGCTTGACCACCAGAAAAATATCCAGAAGGAAGAGCTTGTTGGGCACTGGCCCTTGTGTTACATTGCAGCGAGTTGGCTCTATGATCATCATTGTCCTGAAAGAGATAATATTTCGTTTCTTGGTGAACTCCACCTGGATCAAAATCTTGCTGCAGAGTTGCGATGTCTGAGTCACTGAAATAAAAACAAACTGCCTCTATGCCCTCACACCTTTCTGGTTTATCATATAAAACCAAATGATTTCTCGAACGATACAACTTTAAAGCTTCACCAGTATCTGATACATACCCAGGAATGGCAAAGGTGCTTCCCCTGCCAAAGCCAATAAAACTAACTCCTTATGCCTGAGCAAAGTTAATGAATCAGCATCCTTTGTGGAAAACTAAGCTTCTGCAATGCCGCTTGAGGCTCACATTGAGAGAATGTCCCTCATGAACATGAATCTGATGGTACGAGTCATAGGCATTTGAGTGATGCTCAAATCTAGTTGCCAACACATCAAGAAAGTCGCACCTTAGAGCACCAACAGTTGCTAGTCCATTCGCGATCCTCCCACGATCATGCTGGATAATTATCGGGTTCAAATTATCTTCAGTTGTTGGAAACATTTGGCCCGTAACAGCATTGTTTAATTCGTCAATCCGTGAATCAGTAGCTCCACGCTCCAGACTTGTCTGCAGTTCAATAGAGTGCACGACTTTGTTTATAAAATCCAATAGGAAGGCAGAGAAAGGTAGTTTGAAGAGTCGTGGAGGCCAAGGTGGAATATTGCTAGTTACTTCCTCCATATTATTTCTCTCTCTGCGATAGCTAAACTCACTGGGATCAAAAGGAGGGAATATATTCTTATGCATCAATATTATTCCAGCCATACTGAAGATGTCATTACTATTCCACAATAATTTACTCGCTTCATTTTCAATCAAATTGTGCCCTGCTCTTTCAGAACAATAAGAAAACCCCTGAACCACGGCAATTCCAGAGTTCTCCGCATCCCCGTATGTTGTTACTGTAACTTCACCTTCGTTAAAGACAAAAGGTGGCCCGTAGTTTCCAAGAAGAAGAGTGGTATTCCGACAAGATTTCTTGTAGCTACAAGGTATGTGATAAGAAGATCAAAGGGAAAGTCTAATCCAAAATGATCATGTGGAAATCGATACAAAGGCAAGACAAGATCAGCATGACCAAAATTATTTAAGTGACCAGATATACCTCTATTTAGAAGTTGGTCGTAAATGCAAGCTCAAAACATACAAGACATTGCCTCCAAGTTTTGGGCTAGCTCACGTCCATATCGATTATCAATCATGAAGAGGTTACTGGAAATAGAGAATGCAGAACCAACCCTTATTGGAGCCTTCTCTATTATTGTAGTAACATGTTTCGCTTCGTTATCCTTGCCTTCATTTTCAACGATGTTAGCACTATCATTTGCCGCATCAGTCAAAGCGGCATGATACAGTGAATCATTAGGGAAATGGGTCTCAGTAGTCTATGTTGTCAGCATAAGCTCCTTGTGTGGTTCCTGCATAACATTCGGCTCCTGAATAACATCTTTAAACCGATCGGATATTTTATTGAACACCTTGTACGCATTGATACTACTTTCGCAATCAGTTCAGTATTGCAGCAATTGGGAGGTGGTTATTTTGCTCCATTGTGGAGGAACGTATGCAAAGGACTGGAGAAAGTACGTCTGACCCACCCAACTCCGACGAAATAGCTTCAAAATGACTTTCGTACTCAGCCATAGAGGTCACCTGTCGAAGTTTCGCTAATCTCCCTTCCGCTGACAAGAGCCCTTTCTATTTAAATAGAATTCTCACCTTATCAGCAAAATGTGGCCAATAAATTAATTGCTTATTTCTACCTAACCACCGGTACCATTCCAATGCTTCAACTTCGAGGTAGAAGGACACCCTAGTAAGCTTCTGTTCATCCTTAATTTTATAAAACTCGAAATAGTGTTCTGTTTGGAATATCCAAGCCTCCGGATTCTCGCCTCAAAACCGCCATAATTTGGCGTCCATAGCCGTATCCCGGGGGTTGAAAAGAGGCCATAGCCTTTTTTCCCACAACCTCCAATGTTACATCCGCATTTTCGTATGTTTAAGTTTCGTCGTAAGTTAATCGACGTAAGATCGGGATTAGGATTATTTTGAGATTATAAGCATTATGCTATTTTAAACAAGTAATAGGTAAATTCATGAAGGTGGGAGGGGAAGCAATTTTCGTCCAAGTTGGTATATTTGGATAAAATACGGGCCGTGCGATAATACTAGGTATTTTCGGACTAGTACCATACAAGGTACCATATGACCATAATAATATATATATATATATATATATATATATATATATATTAAAAATAAGTAGAATTTTAAGAAATTTGAGATAATTTTTAATTATTCGGGTAATTGATTAATTACCGAATAATGGAATATTACCTAATTAAATTAATTAAATTTTTTGGATAAGTGATCACGCCCAACTATGCCTTATAAAAAGGACTAAGCGGTCGTTGCAAATATAATCCGGTTTACAAGTCTGGAGTCGAATCCCACAGAAAACTAAGGCTTAGCTGCAGTTGTTCACTATCACCAAGAATACAAGCTTGAACAATTTCTAACTTATAGATATTAAGATTCTTGTGTTTAACTAACTAACTAACAATTTAAAATAATAAATTAATACTAAAGATGCTACAGGTTGGAGAAGAGATTAAGGAGGTCCAGAGTTATGATTTCCCCAATTGTCGAAATCCTTCCAGCTATGTTTTCTATAATTTAGCCTAAATATTCTCTACCAATCATGAGCGCTCCTCTTACCGTTAATCTCTCCCGAGTAATTACAATAATTTACTAGACTCTCTCTCCCGAGTTACGCTAGCTCGCTTTGTTTATTACAGCTTACTTTAGATTGCACTCAAGGCTTCGTTATCCCTAATCCCGCCTTTAAACTCGCAGTTATAGATCTCTCTTATACTTTGGGAGTGATGTTGTTCAACAATTACCTAAATATGCACTCTCTCCCGAGTTATGCACACTAAATAGGCACAGCTAATTGAGGATCCTGTCAATTAACTACAACAAGCACGTAGTTGAACAAATAGAGAAAATACCATGACTCAAATATATAAAAACATAACAAGAATTTATCGTACAAAAGGTTCCATCAAAACCCTAGATAACAAATTAGCTATTCATAATAGCATGTAAAACTACAATACTAAAAGTCATAACCAACAATAAAAAATAGGAAGAGGAAGGAAAAACTCGTAGGAGAATTCCCTGCCTTGCTTCTCTTGTGTCCCTGCCTCCTTAGGTCGAATCTCCGGTCTCCTTAGGTCTAAATTATGTGAAAAGTGTGTCCATCTCCCTGAAAATACCATTTTTCATCTATATATACCAATTAGGGTCGAGCACAAGCAATTATACCTTCTCCTACACGAAAAAGGACAATATTTCACGTCTGCACTGCCGCGGCCGCGGTAAACCGTGGTATATACTGCCTCAGCCCCGCAGTCGTGGTTTGGACCGCATTTTTCACTCTGTTCCGTTTAGAATTTGGAAAAACGTAAAACATGAAAGTTGTAGCTCTTTGAGTTAGATTTCCAACCATATATTGTGAAGCCCAAATGGAGTTCTGAAAGATAAGTTATGTGTATTTTACTAGACAGTGCGCAATATGCCTAATCGAGTCTTCGTTCGTACTTAATTATTTAATTTGACCCCCGAACTCGATCCCGGCTTAATTCCTTGAGCTCTTACTCAGAATTCAAAGCTCTAAATCACTTAATTTCATTCTATAACATTTATATAGCTCGGAATCACTCCTACAAGGCATAAAATACATCGTTAATGTAAAATACTAGCGATTAAAGCACAAACTCAACTAAAGTACAGTAAATTATAATGTAATAATCGACTAAGATACGTAATTATAGCTTATGATGAATAAGTATGAAAGTAACAACGTAGTAGCAAGTATAAAGAGTCTATTGACTCTTGAATTGAATTCAAGATTAACAAGACACTTGGACAATCTATTAAGCCTTAAAGCAAAAAACGTTAAAGTCATATATATTAGACCATTATGCTCATTTTGGCATCAAAACTCCATTTTGGAGAATATTTTGAAAGATCATATCAGATGTTATATTACAATAAGCAACGAAAATTCTTAGATTGGTAAAGAAATTCACACGAAATTGCACTGCGTGATAACAACAGCATTTTTAAATTCTAAGGGAGTACGGTTCAATCCTTCTCAAGAATATGGCACGGATTTTTCTTTACTCCAGGTATGTTAAGGCTAAAATTTTCCTTCATTTTAGCATGATCTCATAATTACACAAGTTTGATAATGAGTCATAAAGAAAAATTCATATCCCGGATTTAAGTATATTTTGCTAGTCTCGCAAGTTACTTATATTTTCCTAGATTTGTAAGTAACGATATTCTCCTTATCGGGACTTCATATTCATTGAGTATTTACTTCTTCCAGTCAAGAGAGCAGAGAATTTATATATATAATATTAAAGTATTTTCATTACCACCGAGTTATAATCGATGGGCATGCTCCTATTGAGCAACCTTTGATCAGACGATGGTAAGTTAAATATCGAGCTTACTGTGGCCGAGCGCCTATGAGCGAGCCCAATTGGCCGAGATACAGAGCCTAGTATGGCCGAGCGCCTATGAGCGAGCCTACTACGGCAAAGTAGTTATATATATACCGAGCCTTATAAGGCCGGATATTTATTTTACTTATTATATTGAGAGAGTTGAGTCAGTATCAGCAGGTAAGCATATCTTCAAATTATCTTTGACTTCCAGTTGCTTTCAGTTATTATATTATCAGTCCAGTTTCAGCTTTAAGTATATTGCCTTACATACTCGGTACATTATTTCGTACTGACGTCCCTTTTCGAGGGGCGCTGCATTTCATACGTGCAGGTTCAGACAGATAGATGGGTATACCTCCTCATTAAGTTTTGCCCGAGTTCAGCTTGATCCGTAAGCTCCATGCCTTTCGGAGTTGTCGGGTCTAGAGCCTTATATGCATCTTGTATATATATGTATATATGTTGTGAGTGGGTCGGAGAGCCGTTCCGATCACAGTATATCCATCAGTAGATGCTTGTAGACATATTTTGTCAGTTAATGCAATATGTTGAGCTTGTAGGCCTTTTATGTACATTTTGTTGGTTTATCAGCTGTAGTAGTTATGACGGCCTTGTCGGCCCAACTTTATATTGAGATTCAATCAGTATTCGTAATTGTCTTGCAATGTGGCCCAAGGCCAAAGTATGATGTTATATGCTCAGAATCCCTTAGCCCCAAGTTGGTACACAATGATAGGTAAGGCACCAGGTGCCGCTCTCGCCCCCCAAGTTCGGGGCGTGACATTCAACAACACAGGATGAAATTCAGCTAGATCCTTAGAAATTGAATCCTTCATCTGTTGAACTGAATCACGAATTGAATTATCAACGAAAGCCTTGAGTACTTTTTGGTCCTCCATTGTAGATCCCTCAATGAAAGCACCAGTGTAACAAACTCAATTCTACTCCCTTTCATTACTCGCACAAGCAAAATACGAATTACAACTCAACTCAAAATGCTAGTGATTACAGATAATAGCTACAGAACTAGAATTGAAAGTACATAGATAGAGAGAAGGGGATGAGAGGCATAAAGTCTAGAATGGTGATGAGAGGAAACGGACACTATACTCACAATACGTATGCCTCGCATCTTTTCCTGGATCCCAATTATAGCGTACTAGCATTTTACTCGACTGTTTGCTCGTTGGGCCTTTAATTCTTGGCCCAATGGTCCCAATTGGATTTGACTCGTTCGACACTTCTGGCCCATAATCTCTTACCAAGTCAGGCTGTTCATAACAGTTATAAGTAAAATTTGCCACAAAATATAACAACTGCTAGAATTTTTTTATATGTTGATTGCCCGGATTTGTCGTAAAACATGACAATCTCTATGATTGCCACAAAACATGGCAATAATATAATTTTTCATATAGAAAAATTTTGGCTATTGCTAGAAGCACTTCCCAAGATTCTAGCCGGGGGCTATTTTCACAAGACATTTCTTACCAAGGCCAATTTATTGACGATGATACTAAAAAAGTCCGCCCAACATAATTTTCTGCACTTCAAAAGATTACTAGGGCTGAGATGCATAAAAAAAATGGAATTTTTACGTTCATATACCCTATAGGAAATCTTATTACCCTCAATATTTAATGTTTGATATAATTATATTTAGTATACCAAATTACCAATTTTATAACATAGTGTATTTTAAGGGTACAATTAATGCAGCATATATCCCTACTTAATTCAAGGTACCGTATATCCTACCCCTCCCACATTTTAAGCTTCGAGAGCTTAATGACTTTACTGATGGGTATGTTTTGGGATTTGATGATCTTTTTGGGGCCGTCCTAAGGTGCATATCACAAGAAGAATTAGAAATACTTCCTAAGTGCTTGGATTTGCTTAAAAATTTGACATAGAACACTATATAGGATGCAGTCCAGAAATTTCTAAGGTTACTTACAGTTCTTCCATCAATCATATGTTTTTCCTTTAACAACTTTTTCAGCAATTGAAGGATCTGCAAATACAACAAAGCCAAAATCACGAGCACGACCAGTGGTCCTATCTTTCATGATCATAGCTTCAACTATATCGTTGGTATTTTCGATATAATTATATTTTTTTGCAGAAAATTTTGTAGAAGTTTTAGTTATTTTGGATTTGTGAAAACAGAAAATAATGCATTTACAATCACAATACAAATAATCTACAATTCATCTACAAAATATCTACAAACTGGGTATATTGAATTTTAATATCCCAATTCTCATTCGATTGTAGTTTAATTGAGATTTTCGATATAGTTGCATTTTTTGCAGAAGATTTGTAGAAGTTTTAGTCGTTTTTGATTTGTGAAAACAGAAAACAAAGCATCTACAATTAGAATACAAATAATCTATAATTTATCTACAAAAACTGGGTACATCGAATTTTTGTATCCCAATTCTCATTCAATTGTAGCATAATTGTGATTTTTGACATAATTGTGTTTTTTCATAAGATTTGTAGAAGTTTTAGCCGTTTTTTATTTATGAAAATAGAAAATAAAGCATCTACAATCAGAATACAAATAATCTACAATTTATCTACAATTTCTGCAATATGTTTTTTTTTCTTCTTCGAGTTTCAATATGAAATTTAGTCAAAACTAAGTCTAATCTTCACCAAAACCCTTCAAAATTGAGATATAAACTCCAAACCATATTCCCGATTATTTTCAACAACACCCAATACAAACAAATAATAGTTTTTGAACCCAAATTTGAATTTAAAGCTTTGAAGCTTTTTAATGGCTGTCAATGGTGGAAAATATCTGGAAGAATATTTACTTCCATAATTGTAGCGCGCCTAAATAGGAATATCTGGAAGAATATTTAGTTCCAGATTTGTAGCGCGCCTAATTAGGAAGGAATCAACTCCTAATAATTACTCCCTCCGTTGCAATTTACGTGAACCTATTTCCTTTTTAGTCCGTGCCAAAAAGAATGACCTATTTCTCTATTTAGAAATAATTTAACTTTATGCAATGATTTATAGCCACACAAAATATATGTGCTTCATTTTACACCACACATTCAAAAGTCTTCTCTCTTTTCTTAAACTCCGTGCCCAATCAAATGGGTTCACATAAATTAAAACAGAGGGAGTAGTATTTAATGAATGATATATATTTTGTAGAATAACTGTGAAGATGGCGGGTAAATATAAAATCATGCACATTTTTAATAATAAGATTTTATATATGGTATAGGAAGGAAAAAGTCTAAAAAAAAAAAATTCATAGCACGCGAACATTAAATAGTTGGTTTTGTTATGAATAGAATTCTACTTAGAGTGAATGTCTATCTTGTAGAGAGTTTTACTTTGTGACTAAGTCATTTTTTCCCTATAAATAGAGGGGTCTTACCCCATTGTAAATCATCCCAAAATTCAATAAGAATTCACTCTCTCTCTTTCTCTGCAATATTGTTCTTGTTCTTTTATTATTTTATAACATGTTATCAGCACGAGACTCTAATCAATTGAGTAGAAGCTTTGGGATTGAGCATAATCATTATCAATTGTTCTATGA
>MU728546.1:0-13378 GCA_026770625.1 Nicotiana glauca
AAAAAAAAAAATATTGCAATACGCACAAAAGGGTACTAAAGAAAACTACAGCAACAACAAACAGCAATGGCAAACACTACGAAGCCCTCATAAAAATGAATTTTTGACAGGATTGACAGAGCAGGAATAGCCAAATTCAGATTATGAACAAAGGCAAGCTGTATATGGATAGTATGAGCTCACTAATGAAATAAGATAAACACAACATAAAATAGCTCAATTACTGCATTGACAGAGACCACACTTGGAAGAGTTTCATAGAACCATTTTCTTAAATATAAATATTTGAGTACTTTATGCAATGATTTTTCTAAGTCTTTTCACTGACTATGTATATCATAATCAAAAAGGCCGTACAACAAGCACATGCAACGAATGTAACAAACTCTTTATACAGTCAACAATATACTCCTATTTAGTAGTTATGCAGAAGAAATCCTATTACAATCAATAGCTTAATTCTTCCTTAATGATTTAACACAGTTCATGTCAGAAGTCAAAATATTTAATGGATATTGAAAGTTCATCGTTGATGATTTACTTACTTGAATCAAAGGCATAAACTTTAAGCATGTTATTTCCCAATTCTTCATGCTTTTCCTGGATCTGCTTGGCAAAAGCCACAAGAGGACGACAACATTTATGTAACTCAATTAGCTGCAGCGTCACACTATCTGCAAATCCTTCTGGTATCTCTTGTAAGTGTCTACATTTTCTGATGTAGACACGCTCAAGGCATTGGAAATAATCATCGGTGGCTGTCCAATATTTAAGAAACAGATACTCAAGGAGTAAAAACTTCAATTTAGGGAATCCCGTCTCTGTTATTTCCCACTCATCGCCTGAGAAGGCATCATCCTTCAATTCGAGCACCTCGAGATTGGGCAAATTGCTAAAAATTTTCATGCAATTCCATGGAAGAAAAGTACGGATAAGTGTCAATTTCTTGAGATTTGGTGGGAAAGAACCTGGACTTGGATTGATTAAACACGGCAGCCGGTTGGGCATAAATTCAGGCGGAACTGTAACATTTAGTGCCTCAAGCTCTTTTAAATATTTAAGATTTGTTTCCCATCCCATCTCGTTCTGAAATTTCTTTGCTTTACCAGCAATTTCCAATTTCTTAACTTTCTTAATTGCTTCAAATATTTCTTTTGTGCAACAAGAAGGTATCAACCCAGAAACAGTTTGTATGTTTTCCAAAACCAAGTTCTTCACCTCATTTTCGGATACCATCTGAGGAGAATCCAAATACATACACCAACAATGGAGATGCCTTAACTGAGATAATTTCCAAATTCCATTTGGTAAGGGCAGGCTCCAATCACTAATGTATGATAGTGGCCGAACAATGAGAGTTTGTAAATTCAGAAGTTTAGAAAGTGGTAATATTCCGGACCTCCTAATCGTCAATGCCAAATACCTTAACAGAACTAGGTCAAGTATAACTGTGGGGAAATCGAGGATAATCTTTTTCTCCAAGTCCAATACCCTAAGAAGTTTGAAATGACAACTTTCTACATTAAGGATTGTTCTAGAATTGACAGAAAAGGAACGTAATTTCCTATAAGCAAGATTAGGGAATCGATGGTGAAAACAAATGCCCCTTGATTGTTGTGACAACCACCTACAACCTTCAGGGATAACCCATAGAGGTCCATCAATATCGGTATTCACAACATACAGAAGATTCTGGCTGTCGGCTTCTTTCAAGCAGAAATCATGAACAAGATCATGAATCATACATGTCATGATTTTACCATCCATACTTCTTTTGCTAACAATAACTAGACTTTTATCAATAAGAAGATTTAAATGACTAGCGGCCACTTCTTCCAATCCCTCCATACCCTTTACCTTTAGGAGCCCTTCCGCAATCCATAATCTAATCAACTTTTCCATAGAAATTTCACTAGCCTTTGGAAAAAGTCCAAAATACAGAAAGCAACCTTTCAGATAAGAAGGAAGATGATTGTAGCTTAAAGCAAGCACTCTTGAGCATTGTTGATAAGCATCAACATCTGCTAATGAGCTTACACTTTCAGCTACTTTTTTCCACTCGTCCAGTGTCCTCTTGCTGGAGAGAACCTTGGCAACCACAGCAATCGTAAGTGGTAAACCATTGCAGTTTTTTGCAACCTCCTTTCCGACATCCTCAAATTCAATCGCAAAACCTTTTTCTACAAATGCTTTTTGGTAAAACAAATTCCAACTGTCCTCTTGGTAAAGTAAATGCATCCTGAAAGGATCCTTCGGAGAGCTAGCATATTGAGCAACCCCAACGTCTCGAGTAGTCAACAGTACCCGACTTCTTTTACCATCATCTGGAAGATACAGTCTAATCTCATCCCAAACGTTTTTGCTCCATAAGTCATCCACAACAATCAAATACCTTCGACCCATTAAACTTTGTTTCAAGCACACGGCTAAATCGGAATCGTTTTTCTTATCAAGGTCTTCTTCCTTCCCAATTTTGGCATCTATTAGGAGGCCCAAAAGCATCTTTCTATAACTATAGTTCTCAGATACGGTAATCCATCTATGGATGTTAAAGAAGCTCAAAATTGAGGGATGAGAAAACAACTTTTTGGCAAAAGTTGACTTACCTATGCCGCCCATACCAGTAACAGATATGACTTCCAGTTCAGGCGAGCCACTCGTGAGTTGACTCAACATGTTTTCTTGTTCAATGTTGTACCCCACCATATCGTTCTCAAGGGTTAAAGCATGCAATCGTGGTGAACTTGAATCGCCAAGTGAGGAATTTCCAGCTTGCGAAGTGTTATTTTGACAGTGATTGATGAGCTCTTCCTTGAGGGAATCAACATTTTCAATACCTCGTTGTAAGATCTCAAAAAGACTCTCGAGGGCTTCCTTTTGATGGAGTATGTCATGTTGTTCGCCCATTACCACCTTCATCTGTGATTCAACTTCATCTTTTGCTTCATTTGCTATGTGTCTGACTTTTGCGTGCAAATTCTTCGTTTGTTCATCATCAAAATGGTCAAGAAGGTCATGCAGAGAATCAACCTTCTCGTAGAGTAAATTCATACTTTCCACATGAGTGTCCAATAGATCTAAGTTTGATTGCAAAAGTTGAATACACACACATATGTGGATTAATCGTATTGATTATACCCAAAATCAGATCTAAGTATCTAACATATTTAACAAGTCCCTCATTTTAATGCATACCTTTCTAGTTACTCCATACATTATATAAAATCAACGGATAACATTTAAACAATAATTCTTGATTTTTAGTTCTGGTTTAGCTAGAATCAGTCAACTAACAATAAAAAGTCTGAACGGCTATAAGCATTAATCAAGAGGCAACACTTAAATGAGAATTCAAGATTTTAACATAGCCTTTCTCAAATCTAGTTTCGCTAAAGTCAACTGTGGCGAGTTTAGTCTTTAGAACTACTAGCATTAATTAAGGAATAGCAAATTTAATACGTAACAGTTTTTATTTAAATGGGCGAGAAAAAGACCGCATTTGTGAAATGGGCTAAAAGGGATGGGATCGCTTCTGCGGTCCTAAGGCCGCTTCAGCGGAACCACTTCTGCAATTTGGCCTGGCCTTCCCTGGGGTCGCATCTGCGATAGATGGACCGCATCTGCGGTCTCGCACCTGCGGTCTACCAACCGCAAGTGCGGTTATGACAGAAGCAGCAGCTTCAGCATTTCTCCAAAATTTTACCTTCATTCGAGCCTCGTCCGACTGATGCTCGGGGCTCCCGGGGCCCGTCCGAATATACCGACAAGTCTTAAATTATAAGGCGGACCTACTCGAACCTTCAGAATGTCCGAAATAATGCTAAATCTAAGAATCACCCCCTAAATCAAACTTATGAACTTGAAGTTCTTAATTTTCCTCCAACGAGCCAAAATGCCCTAAAACTACTTGGATGACACCAAATTTTGCAGGTAGGTCTTAAATAATATTTCGGACTTGTACCAGGATTCAGAATCAACATATGAGCCCGATACGCATGAAATCAATCATTAGTTAGTTTCTTTAAATCCTTAATATTTCAGATTAACAATTTCTAATAAAAATTCATTACTCAGGCTAGGGACCTTGAGAATTCGATTCCGGGCATATGCCCAGGTCCCATATTTTCCTGTGGATACTTGTTCAGATTCAATTTGAATCCTAGTCTAGTCCCCTTGGGTTTCAAGGGAGTTCTCTTTCAGTGAATGAGTTTCTCGATTACAAAGTGAATGGTATAGTTTAAACCAATGACTCAGTTCCTATATATCACTCGTTTCTTTTTTATAAAATGCCTCACCAATATTTTTCTCTCTTTCTTCTCTAACTTGTTACACAACAGATCTGGTAGAACTACAATATTTGTTTGCAGTAGAACAAAGAGAGGGCATTTGGTTCGATCAAAGTATATTTATCTAAGGGTTAATGATGTGTATAAATACTTTGCATGAGGCCGAAAAGATTTGATAACCCAAAACAGTTTATCCTGGGAAAGGGATTGATTCATTCCTAGAATAAGGTTATTTTCGTTGCTTTTCCTTGGTGAGAGGGCATTGATAGCTTTCCCTTCTACAAATCTTGATGACATATGTTTACTCCTTGATTGTTGGTCCTTCCGAAAATAAAAACTTGTCGTTGCTCTTCCTTGATGAGAGGACATTGATAGCTTTCTTTCTATAGATCTTGATTACGCGGGTTTACTCCTTGATTGTTGCTCCTTCCGAAAATAGCAGCTTGATTGATCATCCTGCAAGATCTTCGATGATTCTTTTCCGCTAATCTCTGATTGATTCCCTTACCGAATCTCGATTTGGTTGATTGATTCTTTCCACTTGATTTCTTCAATCTAGGATGCTTTCCTTGAGTTCCTATACCAAAAGCAGTTATATTATTTTTCATCATTAAAACAAAAACCTAACAATCTTCCCTTTTTTGGTAATGACAAAATAATATGTAAACATCAGTTGACTATCCTATATTTTACTCCCCCTCAATGAGTGCAATTGTCTCCCCCTTAGTAGGTGCTTCTTGTAGTCGATTGCTTCTACAAGATCTCTGAATCCTCCTCAAGGGGTGCCGTTGGGACTTCTTTTAGTTAGTTTCTCCTATAGTATCTATAGTCGACATCCACTGCAATGGATGTACCTGCTCTATCTGCACGAATCTGCATGAATATAGATATCCTTTCTCCCCCCCCCCCTTATTGGTATCAGCAAAGAGGGGATAAGATAGAAACACACTATACACTAAAACACTACATACTATAAACATGATATGCTAGCAGAGTTATGAAAACACAGAACATATTGTCCAAACAACAAAAAAAAAGCAAAAATCATCCAATCGACTGGTTATCCAGTCCAAAACAGCACGACAAAAATATTGTCTTAAACTTCGACATTAAAAATGCAAGAAATAGGTAAGAGTGTTGCATATTGCCTCCTTTAGTTGATCAAAGCTGGCATTGGCAGAGATAGTCACTCTATCAAGCCTATCGTATACTTCTTTGAATGCCTTGACTGCGTTTTCCCTAACTCTGAGAATTGAAGCTCTTATCCTTGAAGCATCAGATCATGCCTCTTTTGAGATAGTATGAATATCTCCAACAGTGGACTAGATAGCAGTAAGGAGATCTTTGATGGCGAACAGGTGATTGTCAATGGCAACTAGTTTCTCAGCAAGGTCAGGGACACTAGGACTATGATGGGAAACAAAGGGTTTGGGTTTTGGATCAAGTTGAGCATGTTTGACTTCACCTTCTTGTTTCTTTACTCATGAGCCATTTACACACATATACCCCACACTTGCTAACGCCTTGGAATTGTAAGATTTTGAAACAGAGATGAACAAATATACAGAGATGGAGATATTATGTGCCTCCAAAATATGAGTGATGACCATGCCATAGGGCAGATTTGTGGGATCATCAGCACTTTCAATTATAAAATTGATGACCAGAAGGACAATTTGATCTTGAGTTTTGTCACAAGGAAAATAGACAAGAAAGGTATCTCTATGAGAGAAGGTGGAGAAAGAGCCAGTACGAGGAAGCAGATTAGTTGCAATAATGTGGGCTAGAATACGAGTTTCAAAGCTAACATCACTAGGACCTAACTGGTTTGGAAGAGAATCAGATGGACACTCAGCAATACACCGTTTTGCTCGATCAAAAGTGATTTCAAAGTCATCAGGCCAGGAATTTTTGAAATGCATAGGAAAACCAGAACACTTACAGTGGAAAATTGAATCAAACATGGCACAATCAAGAACAATGCGCTTCCCTAACACAGAGGATTCAAACTTATCAGACTTACTGGAACGATGATTTGCATAATATATTTTCTCTAGGGGTTCATAGACTTTAAGAGGGGGAACAGAAAAGAATTTAGATCATGTTTGCAACAAATTATATGTGATACAAAAATAAATTACAATCACAAAATAAATATGAAGAAATATAATTTTATTGATAAAATAATGCGGGCACAATCCTGTTTCTCCCTTAATTCTTCTCTCCTAATAATCTCCGTGATTCGAGGGCTGAAACAGTGTATTTCTCAAATGTAAGGATAATGCAGACCTCCTGGATGTATTTGATCTCCGGTTTCTTGAACTATTTCATTGTCAAGAAGTATACGGCCATATTTTGATCTCTTTGTGAGTATCCCGTGAGTTTGTGAGATTTTTGAGACACCTCTTCAAGGTAATATGTATCCCTTTATTTAGGTGTGAGTTAGGCTTTAGGGCAGAGTAACCTCCAAGAAGCCCATATAGACTCCTAGGATTTCAAGAGTCCTGTAGTATCTTTAATTTAGGATTTGGCTTGATCCCTTAAAATTTTAATATCTACAAATGCCCACAACTTCATGGTTTGGCGGGGTGTAGGCTTACCGAACTTTAAGACGAGACTTGAAGTGCTCGACAATCGCAATAAGTGGTTTTGATTTACAGGAGGAAGAGATGAAAGGCAGAACTGGTCCCACTGGGCGTGCCAATTTGTTTGCAGCAAATTATATTTGATACAAAAATAAATTGCAATCACAAAATAAATATGAAGAAACATAATTTTATTGATAAAATGATGCGGGTACAATCCTGTTTCTCCCTTGATTCTTCTCTCCTGATAATCTCCGTGATTCGAGGGCTGAAGAAGCGTATTTCTCAAATATAAGGATGAGCAGACCTCTTGGATGTATTTGATCTCCGATTTCTTGAATTATTTCATTGTCAAGAAGTATACGCCCGTATTTTGGTCTCTTTGTGAGTATCCCGTGAGTTTGTGGGATTTTTGAGACACCTCTTCAAGGGAATATGTATCACTTTATATAGGTATGAGTTTGGCTTTAGGGCAGAGTAACCTCCAAGAAGCCTAAATAAACTCCTAGGATTTCAAGAGTCCTGTAGTATCTTTAATTTAAGATTTGTCTTGATCCCTTAAAATTTTGATGTCTACAGACCAGTCCTGATGGACAAACAGGTCCTTTACCTTACAATTTAAGGCTTTCATGTCATCAAGGTCGATTACCCTCCCATGAGCAATTGGCTGGTCTTTCAAACGGATAAAAAAAACCTATTTGGAGAGTCCCAGAAATGTAGGTCAGGCTCTAAAGAACTAGAAAGATCTATTTTCGGCTTCTTTGCGGTATAGGATTACAGGGGTTCTTCCATAGGCCTTTTTCCCTGTGCTTTTTCTCCTAAAGTATGAGAATGATCTGAGAGGTCCACCTGAGAGGAGGCAAAACCTTTAAAATGGTCGGACCCTAGGTCTACTTGTTCCGGAGGTTGAGATGGGGTTTTTGTTCTGGAGTGAGTACTCTTCCTCGTAGAACCAAAAGGATTTTTTGAGTGTTTGGCCAAGTAAGAGCTTTTTGGTGAGAGAAAGTTTTGGAGAGGGTTTCTAGGCTATGGAGACTGAGAAGGGGTTTCAGGCATTAAAAGAAGGGTTTCTGACGGTTGAGTACACATATTCCTTCCAAGACATTATCTATCGGATTACGCTGGTGATTTGTTGATGTCAACTAGCAACATAAGTCCCGACGGCTATAATGGTACTCCATCCGGTCCACTTTAATTAATTTTTGGGCTATTTTCACACATATTAAGGAATTCATATTTTAGCATTAATTAATAATAAAATTAACCATATTAACCTTAATTTGTTTATTGAAAATATAAAAAAATACTACTAGGCTCTTTACTCCAAGGACTACTTTGAAAAGAAGAAGTTAATTTTTTCTTGAAATTTGAAAATATCAAATATTGTTAAAAAAAATAATAATAATAATAATTAAAGTAGATCGGGGGAGTATACCACTACCATTCTACCAATCGGAACACTAATTAAGTGGAGATAACCTTATGAAAAAGTTAAAGATTTTAATATAATTTCTTCCAATTCTAGCTTAGCTAAAGTTAATTGGCGAGCTAAGTCTTAACTGCTACTCCCTCTGTAAGTGGCCGCGAAATGGTGGACCACTTAAATCTAGCAAGATGTATTTGAATGAAGCTCCTTTTTAACATAAGCTTTTGAGTAAATATGATTCTCCCTCGTATAATACCTCGTCTTACAAGATTTAACTTGACCCGCTTAACATCTCCCAAATGCTTTTACACGTGAAAAATTATCATGAATTGACTAGTTTTATATTGTTGTAACCTACTTACTTGAATCACTAGCTGCAACATAGCACTAGCTGCTAATTAATCCCTTAGCAATCTCTTTTAAGGAAATTAAAATACCTTCCTCACAGAAAAACTCAAATTATGCATCTTCCTCTCAAACTTCATCTGCATGTTCACAAATGTAATGTATGTTAAAAGAAACTCCCATTTCTATCACCAAATCTACCTACAATTTTAATTCACGGCTCTTTCTTCCATTGTAGACAGAAAGATACGCAATGTACATTAAAATACACAGTCTAAAGAATCGAACACATTAACCGAGGAATCAAATTCACTTTGAGAGTGTTGAAATGTGAAACATAATAAACTTGTTTCCATTAGTTCACATTAGTTTACATTTGTCTACATGTGTCTACATTAGTTCATGAATTAGACATTAAGTAAGTACATGCATTAGAGTGTGAATTTCTTTATGCATTGGTGTCATCCATGTACCTTGAATGAAGTGAGGTGTGGACTTAGTTATTGTGTTTACATATACACTAGGCTAGATGCATGAAAGAGTTCTCCTATAAATAGCTATGTAATCTAGCCATTTGATGTAAGCCAAGTTGAATAGAAATCCTCCTTTCCTCCATTTTTCTTCTTTGTGAGTTTTGAGTGTTCTTTTGTGTTGTCTTGCTCTCCCAAAATTTCTAACATTTGGTATCAGAGCACGGTGTGTTTGAGAGACAACCAAACTTGAAGAAAGATGACGAATAGTAATGGAACTCCATTCCAAGTTCCTATGCTCACAAAAGAAAACTATGGAAATTGGTGTATCCGGATGAAGGCCTTACTTGGTGCCTATGATGTTTGGGAACCGGTAGAAGTTGGAGGTGATGAAGGGGAAGATGATGCTGCCTTTAGAAAGAAGGATCAAAAGGCGCTCACTCTCATCCATCAAAGTTTGGATGACAAGATGTTTGAGAAGATTGCAAATGCAACCACCTCCAAGCAAGCATGGGAGATTCTTCAAACTTCCTTTAAAGGTTTGGATAAAGTGAAAAGAGTTCGTCTCCAAACCTTAAGAAGAGAGTTTGAATCATTGCATATGAAGGAATCCGAATCCGTTTCGGATTATATTTCAAGAGTTTTGGCTATTGTCAATCAAATGAAGAGATATGGTGAAGACTTGAGTGATGATAGGGTCGTTGGAAAAATACTACGATCCCTTGATTCAAAATTTAATTATATTGTTGTGGCTATTGAAGAGTCCAAAGACTTGGACACCATGACCATTGAAGAACTCACGGGTTCTTTGCAAGCACATGAAGAAAAGTTGAAGAAACCGAAAGAAGAATCGGTTGAACAAGCGTTGCAAGCAAAACTTTCTTTCAAGGAGAAAGATGAAAAGCGTGGCTCGCAACAAAGAGGTCGTGGACGTGGACAAGGCCGTGGTGGAAGAGGAAGAGGTGGTAGTCAACCACCTAGCAAAGAGAACAAAAGCCAAGACTATAACCAAGGAAGAGGCCGTGGAAGAGGTAGAGGATGGAGGCAAAGTCAAGGAAGGTATGATAAGTCTAATATTGAATGTTATACTTGTCATAAATTTGGTCATTTTTCCTGGGAATGCAAAAGTAATGTGGAAGAGAAAAATAATTTTGTGGAGAGCAAAAATGAAGATGGAGATGGCACTCTACTTCTTGCTTGCAAAGGAGAAGAAAGTGTAGAGAAAAATCAATGGTACCTTGACTCCGGTGCAAGTAGCCATATTTGTGGAAAGAAGAATTTATTTGTGGAGCTTGAAGAATTGAATGGTGGCAACATCACTTTTGGAGATTCTTCACGGGTTAAAATCAAAGGAAAAGGTACGATTTTAATTCGCTTGAAAGATGGTAGCCACCAATTAATTCCTAATGTTTTGTATGTACCGGAGATGAAAAGTAACATTTTAAGCTTGGGACAACTTTTGGAGAAAAATTATGATATTCATTTGAAGGATAAAAAGTTGTTTATGAGAGATGAAAATGGGAGATTGTTAGCCAAAGTTCCTATGGCTAATAATAAAATGTTTATTTTGAATCTTCAAAGTGATGTTCCAAGATGCTTGCTATCATGTGCCAAAGATTCATCTTGGCTTTGGCATATGAGATTTGGCCATGTGAATTTTGATAGTTTAAGGTTGATGAAGAAGGAGGCCATGGTGATTGGGTTGCCAACAATTGATCATCCGAGCCAACTTTGTGAAGGATGTCTCTTTGGAAAGCAAGCAAGAAAAAGCTTTCCTAAGGAGTCTTTGACTAGAGCTCGATGCCCATTGGAGTTGATTCACATGGATGTGTGCGGACCAATCAAGCCATCTTCACTTGGTAAAAGTAATTATTTTTTACTTTTCATTGATGATTTTTCTAGAAAAACTTGGGTTTATTTCTTGAAGGCAAAATCGGAGGTGTTTGAGATTTTCAAAAATTTCAAGAGCATGGTGGAGAAACAAAGTGGCTACCAAGTGAAGTCATTGCGGTCCGATAATGGTGGAGAATTCACTTCAAATGAATTCAAGGTTTTTTGTGAAAAGAATGGAATTCGTCATTTTTTGACAGTTCCAAGATCACCACAGCAAAATGGCGTCGTGGAAAGAAAGAACCGGACTATTCTCAACATGGCACGGAGTATGTTGAAGAGCAAAAATATGCCAAAGGAGTTTTGGGCTGAAGCAGTTGCTTGTGCGGTGTACTTGACAAATCGGTGTCACACCAAGAGTGTTCGTGACAAAACACCTCAAGAGGCTTGGAGTGGTTTCAAGCCAAAAGTTGCTCATTTGAGAGTTTTTGGGAGCATTGCTTATGCACATGTGCCAGATGAGAAGAGGTCCAAGCTTGATGATAAAAGTGAGAGGTATGTTTTCATTGGCTATGATCAAAATTCTAAAGGTTATAAATTATATAACCCAAGAAATGGCAAAGTCACCATAAGTAGAGATGTGGAATTTGATGAAGAGAATGCTTGGGAATGGAAAGCTAAAGAGCAAGATTACTCTTTTAGTCCTTTCTTTGAAGATGATGATGGAGAAGTTGTGGAGCAGCCTATCACACCACCAACACCGCCAACACAAAATCAAGAAGGAGATGAGTCAAGTGCAAGATCTTCAAGTGAGGTGCCTCGGAAGACTAGAAGTCTTCGTGACTTGTATGAGAATACAGAAGTGGTAAGAGATGATTTATATGTTTTTACTCACTTTTGTTTGTTGGTGGATAGTGAGCCTGTAACTTATGAGGATGCTGCCCAAAATATCAAATGGAGAGATGCCATGGATGAAGAAATCAAAGCAATCAAGAAGAATGATACTTGGGAGTTGGCCACACTTCCAAAAGGCAAAAGCACCATTGGTGTCAAATGGGTGTACAAGTTGAAGAAAAATTCCAAGGGAGGAGTGGAAAGGTATAAAGCAAGATTGGTTGCCAAGGGATACAAGCAAAAGGCCGGTATTGACTATGATGAAGTTTTTGCGCCGGTTGCTCGTTTGGAAACAATTCGTTTTATTATTTCTTTGGCAGCTCAAAATCAATGGAAGATTCATCAAATGGATGTCAAGTCGGCTTTCTTGAATGGTGTTTTGGAGGAAGAAGTGTATATTGATCAACCTTTGGGCTATAAGGTTGAAGGACATGAAGACAAAGTGCTAAAATTGAAGAAGGCACTTTATGGCTTGAAGCAAGCCCCACGGGCTTGGAATAGTAGAATTGACAAATATTTTCAAGCAAATGATTTTTCAAAGTGTCCACATGAACATGCACTTTATGTCAAGATTGCTAAAAATGGTGACGTCTTACTTGTTTGCTTGTATGTAGATGATTTGATCTTTACAGGAAATAATCCAAAGATGTTTGAAGAATTCAAGGAGGCTATGGCAAGAGAGTTTGAGATGACGGACATTGGCTTAATGTCCTACTACCTTGGAATTAAAGTGCAACAAAGGGATGATGGAATTTTTATTTCTCAAGAAGAATATGCAAAGGAAATTCTCAAGAAGTTTGATATGGAGAATTGCAATCCAGTTAGCACCCCCGTTGAATGTGGAGTTAAAATATCCAAGCATGGAGATGGAGAAAAGGTCAATCCCACACTTTTCAAGAGTCTTGTTGGAAGCTTAAGGTACTTGACATGTACAAGGCCGGATATTCTTTTTGGTGTTGGACTTGTGAGTCGCTTTATGGAAGAGCCTACTACCTCCCATTTGAAGGTAACCAAAAGAATACTTCGGTACATCAAAGGTACACTTGATTATGGAATATTTTATTCATTTTCCAAGGACTCCAAACTTGTTGGATATTGTGATAGTGATTGGGCTGGTGATATTGATGATAGAAAGAGTACTACCGGGTTTGTTTTCTTTCTTGGAAATTCCGCATTTACATGGAATTCTAAGAAGCAACCAATTGTGACTTTGTCAACTTGTGAAGCGGAGTATGTGGCAGCTTGTTCTTGTGTGTGTCATGCAATTTGGCTAAGGAGCTTGTTCGAGGAACTTCACCAACCACAAGAAGATGCTACAAAGATTTTTGTTGACAATAGATCGGCTATTGAATTGGCCAAGAACCCGGTGTTTCATGAAAGAAGCAAGCATATTGATTCGAGGTATCATTTTATTAGAGATTGCATATCTAATAAAGTTGTGGAGCTTGAGCATGTGAAGTCACAAGATCAAATTGCGGATATTTTCACCAAGCCGTTGAAGATTGAGCTTTTTCAAAACTCACAAAGAAGAAAAATGGAGGA
>MU728546.1:21965-57536 GCA_026770625.1 Nicotiana glauca
CCCCCCCCCCCCCCCACCCCAACAATTACCCATTTAATTATTTTTTTATTATTAGTTAAAATTCTTAATTAAATTGATATATCAGATTAGGCTGAGTAAATAGAAGGGTGTATCACACTCACCACTAGAAATTGACGATGGTTTTTTAATATATATGTGTATATAGTTAAGGGGGATTTTGGGGACACCGGATAGTTTAAGAAGGTAACTGACAAAAACGTGATAGTTTAGGGAGTTTTTAAGGTATTCACTCTTTTTTAATTCTCCAAGATGTAGCCACAGGACCCTCAATAATCTGTTTAAAACAACTGGAGATCATATATTGATTCGAGTACCATTCTAGTAATCTGGGGCATTTGCATCTATACCCGTTTTTTGTGCCACATTTTAACTTGTGCCCGCTTTGCAAAAAAAATTGCAAGTGTACCCGCTTTTTCACATAACTTCAGCCCACGGGGCTGAAGTTTTTCTTTTGTACTGGAAAACTTTACATGAAGTTAACTTCAGCCCACGGGGCTGAAGTTTTTCTTTTGTACTAGAAAATTTCAGCTGAAGTTAACTTCAGCTCTAAAGCTTAAGTTTTCCAGTTATAAAATAAAAACTTAAGCAGTTTTCCAGTTATAAAATAAAAACTTAAGCTCTAGAGCTTAAGTTTTCCAGTTATAAAATAAAAACTTAAGCAGTTTTCCAGCTTAAGTTTTCCAGTTATAAAATAAAAACTTAAGCAGTTTTCCAGTTATATTAAGCATTTTTCCAGCTTAAGTTTTCCAGTTATAAAATAAAAACTTAAGCAGTTTTCCAGCTGAAGTTTTTGTCTTTGTAACCGGAAAACTTCAGCTCTACAGCTGAAGTTCGCCAGTTATAAAATAAAAACTTCAGCTCTAGAGCTGAAGTTTTTGTTTAGTAACCCAGAAACTTCAGCTCTAGAGCTTAAGTTTTCCAGTTATAAAATAAAAACTTAAGCTCTAGAACTTAAGTTTTCTAGCCTAAGTTTTCCGGTTATAAAATAAAAACTTAAGCAGTTTTCAGCTTAAGTTTCCAGTTATAAAATAAAAACTTAAGGAGCTGAAGTTTTTGTTTAGTAACCGAAAAACTTCAGATCTAGAGCTGAAGTTTGCCAGTTATAAAATAAAAACTCCAGCTCTAGAGCTGAAGTTTCCCAGTTATAAAGGGAAGCTGAAGTTTTTTAAAAAGTGGGTACGGATACAAACAAAAAGACAAAGCGACAACAGGTTAAAAGGGGGCGCCCCGTGTAATTTTTACTAGTAATCCTTAGTTCAACATGAAAATGCTGAATGCTACAAAGTATTATCATAGTAAATTGTAAGTCAATCTCTAGGAGGAAAATTTCAAGTGGTCCTCAGAAATAATCAACTAACTCCAAGAGAAATTCATACTACAAAAGATAAAACTGAAAACCTGTTACAGACATGCTAATTGAGCAATATGATCTATCCTTTCACTGAATTGTCATGCACATTGAACTCTAATGTAGCAACATTAAGCTAATTAGGCATATTACTGCACCGAGTATAATAATGGCATTAGCAAGTTATCTCCTTCTGTTTCTTATTCTGTTTTTTTAATATCTCTTTTGGTGCTTATCAGATTCCTTTTGTTCAGGATTTTATTCACATAGGTGTGACGACCCGACCCGTCGTCTCATGTAATTCCATTCCGTTTTCCTCGTTATATGCTTATTCATGTTTCAATATGTGTACTTGGTGAATTTGAGTCAATTCGGATCGAGTTTGGTAGGAAATGGGACAATTAGTCTCTTTAATGAAGGATTAGTTTGGAAAAGTCAACCGGACGTTAACTTGTGAGTTAGAGGGCTCGGAATTGAATTCCGGTGGTTAGGTTAGCTTCGGGGGATGATTTGTGACTTAGGAGAGTGATCGGAATTGAATTTGGAGGTCCGGTATAGAAATAGGCTGGAATTGGCGAAGTTGGAATTTTAGGGAATTCCGGTTGACAGGTGAAATGAATAAGACTTTGAAAAGACCAAGTATATTTGCATAGGCTTAACCCAAAGCCTGCTTCCTAAAGGACCACAGTTATATGATCATTTCTAAATAAGGAAAGACATCTGAAAGACATTGTCACAATATTCTTCAGAGACTCATTAAAACAAGCTGAATTTGGCTATAAAATCCCAGACATTATTACTGAGTCACATTAAAAACTCAATCTTGAAAAGTTTTGAGCAATAAAAATCACCACAATTTTTGCTAGAAAAATGACATGAAAAGTTTAAAAAAAAAATCAAGAAAGAGAACACAAGCAAATAGTAGGCATAAGTTACACAACACTGGTCATATCTTGCTCTTGTTGGAATATGGTACTAGCTGCTAATCTCTTTTAAGGAAACCAAAATACCTTCCTCACAACAAAACTCAAATTATGCATCTCCCTCTCAAACTTCATCTGCATGTTCACAAATGTATGTATGTTAAAAGAAACTCCCAGCTGACTATAGAGTAAATGTTAACGAAAGTTGCGAGAAATTGTTCGAGTCATAGCCCTTTTCTTTATAAGCAACACATATTCACACAGCTTATATGATTCAACATATTTAATTTCCACCAAACAACAATAACATCTCCTACTTATCATTGATGTGTGAGGCATTATTGATTATTGTTCTTTTTTTTCCGCAACAATTCATGTGCCGCCTTTTCAAGAGATTAAAGTTATAATTTTGTTGATGTTGTACACAGAGAAGCCCTGGTATTCAAGAAGCAGACATGGTTCTCTAAGCAAGACACCTTGGAACAGGTTTGTTGTTCCTAACATATTTCTATCACCAAATCTACCTACAATTTGAATTCACGGCTCTTTCTTCCATTCTAGACAGAAAGATACACAATGTACATTAAAATACACAGTCTAAAGAGTCCAACAAATCAACCGAGGAATCAAATTCACTTTGAGAGACCTAATATTATTCGTAGTTCACCTTTACATGTTTGTCTATTCCATGAACAGTACTGATTTAGTTTTCCTCTTATATCAGGAAGGAATAATCAAATAATAGCAAGAACAAATAACCATGACCCCCCCCCCCCNGCTACAGCAACAACAAACAGCAATGACAAACACTACGAAGCCCTAATAAAAATGAATTTTTGACAGGATTGACAGAGCAGGAATAGCCAAATTCAGAATATGAACATAGGCAAGCTGCATATGGATAGTATGAGCTCACTAATGAAATAAGATAAACACAACATAAAATGGCTAAATTACTGCATTGACAGAGACCACCCTTAGAAGAGTTTCATAGAACCATTTTCTACTTATGCAATGATTTTTCTAAATCTTTCCGCTGACCATGTATATCATAATTAAAAGGCCCTACAACAAGCACATGCAACGATTTAGTAGTTATGCAGAAGAACTCCTATTACAATCAACAGGTTCATGATCAGAAGTCAAAATATTTGATGGATATTGAAAGTTCATCGTTGATGATTTACTTACTTGAACCAATGACATAAACTTTAAGCATATTGTTTCCCATTTCCTCATGGTTTTCCTGGATCTGCTTGGCAAAAGTGACAAGAGGACGACAACATTTATGTAATTCAATTAGCTGTAGCGTCACACTATCTGCAAATCCTTCTGGGATCTCTTGTAAGAGTTTGCATTCTCTGATGCAGACACGCTCGAGGCATTGGAAATAATCATCGGTGGCTGTCCAATATCTAAGATGCAGATCCTCAATGAGTAAACACTTCAATTTAGGGAATCCCATCTCTGTTATTTTCCACTCATCGCCTGAGAAGGCATCATCCTTCAATTCAAGCACCTCGAGATTGGGCAACTTGCTAAATATGTTCATGCAATTCCATGGAATACAAGTACCGCTAAATGTCAACTTCTTGAGATTTTGTGGGAAAGAACCTGGACTTGGATTTATTAAACTCGGCAGCCGGTCGGAAATAAAATCATTCGGAGCTGTAACATTTAGTGCCTCGAGCTCTATTAAATATTTCAGATTAGTTTCCCATCCCGTCTCGCTATGAAATTCCTCTGGTGTACCAGCAATTTTCAATTTCTTCACTTTCTTAATCCCTTCAAATATTTCCTTAGTGCAACAAGAAGGTCTCAAACCATAAACAGTTTGTAAGTTTTCCAAAATCAAGTTCTTCACCTCATTTTGTGATGCCAGCTGAGGAGAGTCCAAATACATACACCAACAATGGAGATGCCTTAACTGAGATAATTTCCAAATTCCATTTGGTAAGGAGTACATTCCCCATATACTAGTGTGTATTGGACGAACAATGAGAGTTTGTAAATTCAGAAGTTTAGAAATTGGTAACTTACCAGGCTTCCTAATCCTCAATGCCAAATACCTTAAAAGAACTAGTTCTAGTATAGCTATGGGGAAATGGAGAATCTTCCTTTTCTCCATGTCCAATACCCTAAGAAGTTTGAAATAACAGCGATTTAGAATGAGTTTTTCACAATTGACAGAAAAGGAACGTAATTTACCATCACCAAAACAAGGGAATGGACGGCGAAAATAAAAGCGCCTTAATTGTAGTGACATCCACCTGCAGCCTTCAGGAATATAGCATAAAGTTGCATCAATTTTGGTATTCACAAAATACAGAAGATTCTGTCTGTCGGCTTCTTCCAAGCAGAAATCATGAACAAGATCATGAATCATACATCTTATGATTTTACCATCCATACTTCTTTTGCTAACAATAACTAGACTTTTATCAATAAGATAATTTAAATGACTAGCGGCCACTTCTTCCAATCCCTCCATACCCTTTACCTTTAGGAGCCCTTCCGCAATCCATAATCTCTTCAACTTTTCCATAGGAATTTTACTCGCTTTTGGAAAAAGTCCAAAATACAGAAAGCAACCTTTCAGATAAGAAGGAAGATGATTGTAGCTTAAAGCTAGCACTTCTGAGCATTGTTGATAAGCATCAACGTCTGCTAATGAGCTCAAACTTTCAGCTACTTTTCTCCACTCTTCCAATGTCCTCTTGCTAGACAGAAACTTGGCAACCACGGCAATCATAAGTGGTAATCCTTTGCAGTTTTTTGCAACGTACTTCCCGACATACTCAAATTCAATTGGAAAACCTTTTTCTGCAAATGCTTTTTGGTAAAACAAATTCCAACTGTCATCGGGGCCTAGTAAATGCATCCTAAAAGGATCCTTCGGAGAACTAGCATATTGAGCAACCTCAACGTCTCGAGTAGTCAACAATACCCGACTTCTTTTACCATCGTCTGGAAGACACAGTCTAATCTCATCCCAAGCGTTTTTGCTCCATATGTCATCCACAACAATCAAATACCTTCGACCCATTAAACTTTGTTTCAAGCAAACGGCTAAATCTGAACTGCTTTTCTTATCAAGGTCTTCTTCCTTCCCAATATTAGCATCTTCAAGGAGGCCTAAAAGCATATTTCTATAACTATAGTCCTCAGACACGGTAACCCATCCACGGATGTCAAAGAAGCTCAAAACTGAGGGATGAGAAATCAGCTTTTTGGCAAAAGTTGACTTACCAATGCCGCCCATACCTGTAACAGAGATGACTTCCAGTTCAGGCGAGTCTCTGGTAAGTTGATTCAGCATGTTTTCTTGTTCAATGTTGTACCCCACCATATCGTTCTCAAGGGTTGGAGCATGCAATCGTGGTGAACTTGAATCACCAATCGAGGAATTTCCAGCTTGCAAGTTGTTGTTCGGACTGTGCTTGATGAGCTCTTCCTTGAGGGAATCAACATTTTCAACACCTCGTTGTAAGATCTCAAAAAGACTCTCAAGGGCTTCCTTTTGGTGGAGTCCATCATGTTGTTCCTCCATTACCACCTTCATCTGTGATTCAACTTCATCTTCTGCTTGATCTGCTATGTCTCTGGCCTTTTCGTGCAAATTCTCCGTTTGTTCACCATCAGAATTATCAAGAAGCTCTTGCAGAGAATCAACCTTCTCGTAGAGTAAATTCAAACTTTCCACATGAGTGTCCAATAGATCTAAGTTTGATAGCAAAAGCTGAAGCTGTTCTATTGTTCCCATTAGAGAAGTCAATGCAATGTATGCAGCCATCTCTCTCTGTACTTCTGCAGTAAAGGACCTTCAGATTAGCGAATGAATCAATTTGGACTAGGGAGGCACTTAAAATGACAGATATGGCAAACACTAACATTGAATTATTGTATCGCATGCAATAAAAATTGACATTGTTTTGACAATTGACATGATTCACATAGTCTCGGTCCAGCATACACACACAGAAAATACAGTAGATAGATTCCACCAATGCAACCTAACACATGCACATGCCTATTATGGAGTATAAACTGCGGATTAATCGTATTGATTATACCCAAAATCAGATCTAAGCATCTAACATATTTAGCATGTCCCTCATTTTAACGCTTACCTTTCTAATTACTCGGAATGCCCCAACCAACAACTGGTGCGCTTCTCCATACAATATTTAAAAAATAAGCTACTTATCACCAAGGCGAATCGGAGGAAAAGGTACAAAATAACCATTTACAATCCGAATAGAAGAACATGATCATACAAAGATATTTTGTGTCTTATATTACTTATCTTTTAGGTCTTAACATAAAAATGTCTTCCGAAATGAGTGTTGCGTTTTTATTAAGGGGTGTGAATGGAAAATGGAAGAGGCACCTCTTGGATTGCACCTCTTTATCTCACCCTTTCATAAATTTTGAGGCTTGGCCTCATTTTTAACAAGGAAAATCTGAAATCTTCTCCTCTCTTTTCTACATCGTTGCATTATTTTCTAAATAAACATAAGTGTCATGTGTGATTTGCTCCGTTTGTTGAGTTCGCTGAAGTTCTGTGATTTGACGTGCCGCTATCACATAATAGTTATTTCATTTTATCCTGAGAGGAATTAATCTGTATACCTTGGGCGTGAGAGAATTAAATTCCTTAATGACACACTGTGAATTCAGTGGGCTCGAAATTATTCTACGATGTGTTTATTGAACTAACGTTTGTTTGCTGCTTTGATTTTCTGATTTTGAACACGGTAATGCCAACAATGAGTCATATAACTATAACTAAAAACATCTGTAATGGGTGAGATAAGAATTATTGAACTATGGAAAATTGCCATTTCGATCCGCATACACATACTAAAAGAAGAATAAAATCAAACTAAATACAGAATCTCCATCATGATGTCACGTTAACCTACAATAATTATGCTCTTTTAAAGAATATTAGCAAGAAAATACTAGAAAATGACTTTCTCATATCAAACATAGTATGACAGGAGTGGAGTCAGAGCTCTGACTTACGGGTTCGACAAAACCCAATAATTTCGGTCCAGACTCGGTACTTGTGCTAAAAAATCTATTTATTATGTATAAATAACTAATTCAGAACCCGTTAATTTAGACGACACGAATCAAACTCTAAATGATATGAAAATTGTAAAATAAGAGAAGCACCTTAATTAAAGAAGAGATCTCTCTCTTGGAAGCTCTTGAATGTTTTTGCCTCACTAATGTTATGAAAGCTTCTTTCTAAGAGAGAGTAATGATTTTCTCTTTTTCTTTTGGTGGGGAAGGGGGGAGGGGAGGGAGGGAAGTTTCCAGTGAAGAATAATGTGAATGAGAGCATTTTTCTTGGTTGAGGTGTAATTGCATTATCTCCTCTCTATATTATATTGTTATTGTTATTAGTTTTCTTGCATGGATGACTAATTTGATTATATTTTATACATGTACAGAGGATATCGACTTCTTTTATTGGGACCTGAAAATTATATTTTCTTTGCTTTGCTTGTACTGTTTCTTTTGTTCTCTGTTTCCAACTTTTCCACAATAATTCACTAGCTTTTGGAAAAACTCCAAAATATAGAAAGCAACCTTTCAAATGTCCACTTGCTGGAGAGAACCTTGGCCACCACAGAAATCAAAATTGGTAATCCTTTGCAGTTTTTTGTAACCTCCTTTCCGACATCCTCAAATTCAACTGGAAAACCTTTTTGGTAAAGCAAATTCCAACTGTCCTCTTGGTCAAGTAAATGCATCCTGAAAGGATCCTTCGGCGAGCTAGCATATTGAGCAACCTCAATGCCTCGAGGGATGAGAAAATAACTTTTTGGCAAAAGTTGACTTACCAATGCCGCCCATACCAGTAACAGAGATGACTTCCAGTTCAGGCGAGCCACTCATGAGTTGATTCAGCATGTTTGCTTGTTCAATGTTGTACCCCACCATATCGTTCTCAAAGGGTTGAAGCATGCAATCGTGGTGAACTTGAATCACCAAGTGAGGAATTTCCAGCTTGCGAAGTGTTATTCTGACAGTGGTTGATGAGCTCTTCCTTGAGGGAATCAACATTTTCAATACCTCGTTGCAAGATCTCAAAAAGACTCTCGAGGGCTTCCTTTTGATGGAGTCTGTCATGTTGTTCGTCCATTACCACCTTCATCTGCGATTCAACTTCATCTTCTGCTTCATTTGCTATGTGTCTGACTTTTACGTGCAAATTCTTCGTTTGTTCATCATCAAAATGGTCAAGAAGTTCATGCAGAGAACCAACCTTCTCGTAGAGTAAATTCAAACTTTCCACATGAGTGTCCCATAGATCTAAGTTTGATTGCAAAAGCTGAAGCTGTTGTATTGTTCCCATTAGAGAAGTCAATGCAACATATACAGCCATCTCTCTCTGTACTTCTGCAGTAAAGGAATGAATTGTTGGACACTTAAAATGACAGATATGGAAAACACTAACCTAAAATGACAGATATGGCAAACATAACATTAGTGAGGCAAACGCATTCAAGAGCTTCCAAGAGAGAGATCTCTGCTTTAATTAAGGTGCTTCTCTTATTTTACAGAATTCTCTCTTGATTTTTATCTTTGAGTGTGAGCTCTTTCTCAGAAAGCCTTCCTTGTAGATCAGTAGTGTTAATGATGTTAAGCATCTCCTTGATATCCATCTAATATAGCCCATGTAAACCAGTGAACTATCCTGCCTCGAGATTTCAAATCTGGGCAATGCTATGACTGTGGTTTCTTGTGTCCAGACTTGCAGCTCATTCCTCGACTCCCATGGTGATTTCTCTTCAAGAATAGATTCTTTACATATCAGTAGTGTTGTTGGTGTAAATCAGCTACATTTTGTCCAACTTGTACATCTTGTATATTCCTTTGAAAAACCCTGCCTTGTGCATGAAAATCTGATCCTTGACTGTGTTTTGTGCCATTTTGAGTCCTTGACAGTTTGTATCTTGTAAGCAATTTCTGAGTTAATTACATTCCTGATCAAAATGGAACCATGAACATGGGACTTCTCATGACAAAGTTCCACCGGAAGCACGTAATAACTCAGTGCCTTGTTGCCTATCTCCAATGTCATGCTTGTGCCTACCCCCGTTTCCTTCCCATTGGAATGAGTACATAGTACTAATACCTCCATATGGAAATTGATCAAGGGATAGGGCATGACCACAGTAACGCTTCTTGCAAAACAGAAAACTAGGTTAGTAATAAAAATGATCACCATACTCTCCTCCATATGGATAACATTCTTGACAAGCGTAGAATCAGTTTGCAAATCAACCAAAATATAGACATGCTCCGCACAATATTTCAATGCTTCTAGGATAGTTCTCACCTCAGCTTCTCTATTTGTTCCTTCTGGTATTTCCTTTCCACATGCATACACAACATTGCCTTCTTCATTTCTCAGCACATCGCCTAAGAACTCCTACCTGGGTTACCCCTCGATGCCCCATCTGTGTTAACTTTTATCCAACCATGTTCAGGAAATTCCCACAGCACCTTAGTGTACTTCAATTTTGGAGTATATTGTTCCATCATATGGATCAAATCTGGTCACTTATGTGGAACATTTTGTAAGCTTGGCTTCCTGACTTTAACCAGATACTGAAGTGTAGTAGATACATGATAAATGACCCTACTGACTGAAACTACATCTCTATATTTATAACAGTTTATCTTTTTCCATAATTCCCAAACGATGATTGACGGTAATGCCTGCAGAATTGGTTGTAATATTGAAATTACCTGTGCAGTCCAGCATTTCATCACAGCCTGATGAAAGGTCAAACCATCAAATTTAATTCCTGCACATCATAAGAAATATGACTCTCCTGGCAGCATAGCACATGAAAAACAGATGGGATAATGTTCCTCTTGTGGTTGAACACAGCACCAACATCTTGAAGCCATCAAATAACCCATAAATAATCAAGAGGCAGTTTGTTTTTTCACACTTTCCACATAAATAAAGAATGCTTAAAAGCAGTCCCTTTATTTATATCATTTTGTATGCATTTCTTGGCCATGAGTTGAAAGTCCTGAAGGGTGGGGGCCAAAACAATGACATAATAAGAAAACTTGTTTATTAAGAGGCCCTCTATTCTCAACTGTTTTACATTGTGGTTAGAAACTGTACACAAAAAATCTAACCTCATCATAGTGATCAACTTCTTGATGCGGACACCCTTTTACGGGGTGTGAATTCGGATTAGTCGGACCTCAATGCAGATACGGAATACCAAGCATGGTGTGAATTTGGATTAGTTGGACCTCAATGCCGATACGGGATACCGAGTGAAAAACAAAAAAAAACAATTGAATGCTGCTTGTGCCTACAAATTGTGGGGTATCGTTGGAAGTGATACTTCAATTTTATCAAATTAAATTTTGCTGATAAAAAGTGTCCCCGATTGGGAACAATTAGAAGAATATGATATCCTAACTAGTAATTCCTAGCCTAACGATTAGGAGAATAAAGTGCCCGCAATCCAGTCCAATTTTCAAACCAAAATAAGGAGGATCCCATCTTTGGTTGCCACAGAATTTGATGCTCAATGTAATCTCTACACTCCAGCATTTTCCTCCAAACATGAGAACCATTACGTCTCCAAGGCACTACAATAGGATTCAGTTTCTTACAATATTTTTGGCTCATGAATGCGCTCCATAGTGATGGCTTGGTAATATTCCAACTTTCTTCTAGCATAGAATATTGGACATCCCAAATATGTAAATGGGAATTCTTGCCTTCTGATTCCAGTTACCCTTTCAACCTTCCTCATCACTGTTTCATTGGTAAGGTGATGCATATATACAGCAGATTTTGATTTATTAATCAACTGTCCTGATGCTACTTCATAAGCTGCCAATACTTCCATGATTAAGCATAGTGAAGTGTCATCTGAAGAGGAAAATATGATCGTGTCATCTGCATACGCCAAGTGATTTATCTTAGGACTCCACTTAGGTAAGCCAAATCCACAGAAATACAGATGTGATTTATCTTAGGACTCCACTTAGGCAAGCCAAATCCACAGAAATACAAGTTCAAATGTAAGTCATTCAAGCCCCTTGATCTGTCAGAATGAAGAGTGTAGGAGACAGTGAATCGCCCTGCTTAACACCCCTTGTAGATTTGAAGAAACCATACGGCTGGCCATTTATTAACACTGAATACTAGTTATTTGATATAGTCCCAAACACCCAACCTATGAATCTTTCAGCAAATCCCAATCTTTTTCAAAACTTTGGTCAGAAAAATACATGATAGTCTATCATATGCCTTTGTCATATCTATCTTGATTACCACATTAGGTCCTGCCTTGGTTGTCAACCTTATACTATCAGTTATTATCTCTTGTGTTAGCAACATATTCTCCACAATACTTCTACCCTTAACGAAGCCTGCTTGCTCATCAGAAATAAGGGTAGGAAGTAGATCAACTAACCTCTCATGAATAAGTCTAGAGAACACCTTGTTTATAAAATTGCTTAGACTGATAGGTCTCATATCAGAAAAGGTGTTAACTTCCTTCTTTTTTGGCAATAATACTAGGTTTGTATGAGTTATAAACCTTGGTAGCTCCTGCCCATTAAAAAAGGCCTTCACCATTTCCACCACATCATCTCCAACAATGTTCCAACACGAATGAAAGAAGCTTCCATTAAAGCCATCTGGACCTCCAGCACTATCTCCATTAAGCCCATACACTGCCTTTTTTACTTCTTCTATAGTAGGCTGCCTCAGTAGTTCATTATTCTGCTCATTATCCACCATGTGAGGTACATGATGTATGATCCCAAAAGATGAAGGAACTACATCTTCATGGAATTGTGCTTGAAAGAACTTCACTGCCTCATTGGCCATACCTTCCCTATCCTCAATCCAGTCACCTTCACTATTTTGTATTCTTTTCAATTGTAGTCTTTTTCTCTTCCCATTTACATGTGCATGAAAGAACTTTGTATTTCTATCTCCATCACTAAACCAAGTCATCCCAGATTTCTGTTTCCAAAACTGTTCCTCCAAAGTCAAATATCTGATCAAATCTGCCTGCACCTTATAAAGTCTCTCTATTTTGACGTGTAGGGTGTAGTTCAAACTGTGCTTCATGCACTTTAACTACTTCCTCCAAACTGGATATCTTCTGAAAAATGTCTCCAAAAGTTGCCCTGCTCCATGTAGATAATGCCTTCTTCAATCGCTTAATTTTGTGATTGAAAAGAATGAAAGGATTAGCATGAAAGTCTGCGTGACAATTCTCCTTCACAACTGCCTTAAACGATTCATGTTTTGTCCAGAATTTAAGAAATCTGAAGATTTTCTTTATAGGAAAAGAATCTGGCCTATATGAGATCAAAAGTGGACAATGATCAGAACCAATCTTGGACAAGTGTGTGACTTCTGATGCTGGCCATAACTGCTGAAGCTCAATGTTTGCAAACACTCTATCTAACCTCTTAAATAATGATTCTGCACATGTATTTTTGATTCTGGGTTTGCCAGTTCAACCAACAAGATAAGTCTAAACAAATATAAGCATTATCGTGAATTGATTAGTTTTATATTGCTTTAACCTACCACAATGTTTCTCCTTCATCTGAAATTAGGACCTGCGAATTGGCAATGGAAAAAACTTTGAAAAGACCAAGTATATTAGCATTGGTGTAACTCAAGGCCTGCTTCCTACCTATCTTAAGGACCATAGTATATGATCATTTCTAAATTATTCAAACATAAATAGCTCTTGCAGATCTGAAAGACATTGTCGCAATGTTCTTCAAATACTCATTAAAACAAGCTGAATTTGGCTATAAAATCCCAGACATTATTACAGATTCACATTAAAAACTCAATCTTGAGAAGTTTTGAGCAATAAAAATCACCACAAGAAAAATGACATGAAAAATTTAAAGAAAAAACAAGAAAGAGAACGCAGGCATAAGTTACACAACACTGGTCATATCTTGCTCTTGTTGGAATGACAATATCTGTGTAAATCAGTCAGCTGCAACTCAAATTAATCCCTTAGCAATCTCTTTTAAGGAAACCAAAATACCTTCCTCACAGCAAAATTCAAGTTATGCATCTTCCTCTCAAACTTCATCTGCATGTTCACAAATGTAATGTATGTTAAAAGAAACTCCCAGCTGACTATAGAGTAAACCCCGACTCCCCCCTCCCCCAAATTTTGCAATACGCACAATAGGGTACTAAAAAAACCTACAGCAACAATAACCAGCAATGACAAACACTACGAAAGGCTAAATTACTGCATTGACAGAGACCACCCTTAGAAGAGTTTCATAGAACCATTTTCTACTTATGCAATGATTTTTCTAAATCTTTTCACTGACCATGTATATCATAATTAAAAGGCCCTACAACAAGCACATGCAACGATTTAGTAGTTATGCAGAAGAAATCCTATTACACTCAACATGTTCATGATCAGAAGTCAAAATATTTGATGGATATTGAAAGTTCATCGTTGATGATTTACTTACTTGAACCAATGACATAAACTTTAAGCATATTGTTTCCCATTTCCTCATGGTTTTCCTGGATCTGCTTGGCAAAAGTGACAAGAGGACGACAACATTTATGTAATTCAATTAGCTGCAGTGTCACACTATCTGCAAATCCTTCTGGGATCTCTTGTAAGAGTTTGCATTCTCTGATGCAGACACGCTCAAGGCATTGGAAATAATCATCGGTGGCTTTCCAATATCTAAGATGCAGATCCTCAATGAGTAAACACTTCAATTTAGGGAATCCCATCTCTGTTATTTCCCACTCATCGCCTGAGAAGGCATCATCCTTCAATTCAAGCACCTCGAGATTGGGCAACTTGCTAAATATGTTCATGCAATTCCATGGAATACAAGTACCGCTAAGTGTCAAGTTCTTGAGATTTTGTGGGAAAGAACCTGGACTTGGATTTATAAAACACGGCAACCGGTCGGAAATAAAATCAGTTGGAACTGTAACATTTAGTGCCTCGAGCTCTATTAAATATTTAAGATTAGTTTCCCATCCCGTCTCGCCATGAAATTCCTCTGTTGTACCAGCAATTTCTAATTTCTTAACTTTGTTAATTGCTTCAAATATTTCTTTTGTGCAACAAGAAGGTATCAACCCAGAAACAGTTTGTATGTTTTCCAAAACCAAGTTTTTCGCCTCATTTTCTGATACCGTCTGAGGAGAGTCCAAATCCATAGACCAACAATCGAGATGCCTTAACTGAGACAATTTCCAAATTCCATCTGGTAAGGAACAATAAGCCTTTTTTCGGAATATTCGGGGCGAAAGAACAATGAGAGTTTGTAAATTTAGAAGTTTAGAAATTGGAAATTTTCCACATCTTGAAATGCACAATGCCAAATACCTTAAAAGAATTAGGTCTTGTATAGCTATGGGGAAATTGAAGATATTTATTTTCTCCAAGTCCAATACCCTAAGAAGTTTGAAATGACACCTTTCTACATCAACAATTAATGTCTTAGAATTGACAGAAAAGGAACGTAATTTGCTATAAGCAAGATCAGGGAATCGACGGCCAGAATAAAAACTCCATGATTGTTGTGACACCGATCTGCAGCCTTCAGGAATAACCCACAAAGGTCCATCAATATCGGTATTCACAATATATTGAAGATTCTGGCTGTCAGCTTCTTTCAAGCAGAAATCATGAACAAGATCATGAATCAAACATGTAATGATTTTACCATCCATACTTCTCTTGCTAACAATAACTAGACTTTTATCAATAAGATAATTTAAATGACTTGCGGCGACTCCTTCCAATCCCTCCATCCCTTTTACCTTTAGGAGCCCTTCTGCAATCCATAATCTAATCAACTTTTCCATAGAAATTTCACTAGCTTTTGGAAAAAGTCCAAAATACAGAAAGCAACCTTTCAGATAAGAAGGAAGATGACTGTAGCTTAAAGCGAGCACTCTTGAGCATTGTTTATAAGCATCAACGTCTGCTAATGAGCTCACACTTTTAGCTACTTTTCTCCACTCTTCCAATGTCTTCTTGCTAGACAGAATCTTGGCAACCACGGCAATCATAAGTGGTAATCCTTTGCAATTTTTTGCGACGTCCTTCCCGACATCCACAAATTCAATGGGAAAACCTTTTTCTTCAAATGCTTTTTGGTAAAACAAACTCCAACTGTCATCAGGGCCTAGTAAATGCATCCTGAAAGGAGCCTTCGGAGAGCTAGCATATTGAGCAACCTCAATGTCTCGGGTAGTCAACAGTACCCGACTTCTTTTACCATCATCTGGAAGACACAGTCTAATCTCATCCCAAGCGTTTTTGCTCCATATGTCATCCACAACAATTAAATACCTTCGACCCATTAAACTTTGTTTCAAGCAAACAGCTAAATCTGAATCGCTTTTCTTATCAAGGTCTTGTTCCTTCCCAAGATTAGCATCTATTAGGAGGCCTAAAAGCATATTTCTATAACTGTAGTTCTCAGATAAGGTTATCCATCCACGGATGTCAAAGAAGCTCAAAATTAAGGGATGAGAAAACAAGTTTTTGGCAAAAGTAGACTTACCAATGCCGCCCATACCAGTAACAGAGATGACTTCCAGTTCAGGCGAGCCACTCGTGAGTTGACTTAGCATGTTTTCTTGTTCAATGTTGTACCCTACCATATCGTTATCAAGGGTTGAAGCATGCAATTGTGGTGAACTTGAATCACCAAGTGAGGAATTTCCAATTTGCGAAGTGTTATTTTGACTGTGCTTGATGAGCTCTTCCTTGAGGGAATTAACATTTTCAATACCTCGTTGTAAGATCTCAAAAAGACTCTCGAGGGCTTCCTTTCGATGGAGTCTGTCATGTTGTTCGTCCATTACTACCTTCATCTGCGATTCAACTTCATCTTCTGCTTCATTTGCTATGTGTCTGACTTTTGCGTGCAAATTCTTTGTTTGTTCATCATCAAATTGGTCAAGAAGTTCATGCAGAGAATCAACCTTCTCGTAGAGTAAATTCAAACTTTCTATATGAGTGTCCAATAAATCAAAGTTTGATTGCAAAAGCTGAAGCTGTTCTATTGTTCCCATTAGTGAAGTCAATGCAACATATGCAGCCATCTCTCTCTGTACTTCTGCAGTAAAGGAATGAATTATTGGACTAGTAGACATTTAAAATGATAGATATGGCAAACGCTAACAAAAGTTGTCATTGTTTTAACAATTGAAGTCTCGATCCAACATATACACATAGATGTGGATTAATCGTATTGATTATACCCAAAATCAGATCTAAGTATCTAACATATTTAACAAGTCCCTCATTTTACCCGGGACGCCCCAACCAAGAACTGGTGTGCTCTTCCATACATTATATAAAAGATAAGCTACTTATCACCAAGGCAAATCGGAGGTAAAGGTACAAAATAACCATTTACAATCCGAATAGAAGAAAATGATCATACAAAGATATTTTGTGTCTTATATTACTGATCTTTTAGGTCTTAACATAAAAATCTCTTTTGAAATGAATCATATAACTATAACTAAAAACATCTGTAATGGGCAAATTGCCGTTCGAATTCGCATACGCATACTAAATGAAGAATAATGTCAAACTAAATACAGAATCTCCATCATGATATCACATTAACCCACAAAAATGATGCTCTTTCAAAAAATACTAGCAACAAAACACAACAAAATGACTTTTATTTAAGGACAGTCAAAAAAGAAAAATACTTATAAATATTATAAACAGTTGCGGTATTAATCAACGGATAACACTTAAACAATAATTCATGATATTTAGTTCTGGTTTAGCTAGAATCAGTCAACTAGCAGTAAAAAGTCTGAATAGCCATAAGCATTAATCAAGAGGCAACACTTAAATGAGAATTCAAGATTTTAACATAGTCTTTCTCAAATCTAGTTTCGCTAAAGCCAACTGTGGCGAGTTTAGTCTTTAGAACTACTAGCATTAATTAAGGAATAGCAAATTTAATACGTAACAGTTTTTATTTAACTCCACATGGTCTTCAGGGAAAAAAAAGGAAAAATGAACCTGTGTCAACTGCTAATTAGGAGAAAAATAATGGTGCACAAAGTGGACAAAATGTATGGATCTCTTTAATAATGTGAGGCTTTTTGGGAAAACCATACGGACTTGGCCCAAAGCAGACAAAATTACGTAAAAATTATGCGGGGCGCTCTAATTCATACAAAACACACTGTACATAATAGCATTGCAGTCAAGAACAACACAGAAGGTTTTATATGATCCTTCAAATCATGTAATTAACTAACATGCAATGATAAAATATAATGATCCATATGCAGCAAGTGAAGCATAAACAAAATGATAAGAGAAGCACCTTAATCAAAGCAGAGATCTCTGGCTTATGGATTGTGAAGGAATTTTGGATTGAACTGTGTATCTCTCTCTTGAATTTTGGTAAATTTGTTTCCCTCACTAATGTTGTGAAACCTTCTTTATAAGAGAGAGTAATGATTTTTTTCTAGTTGAGGTGAGACAATAACAACAATTATTATAATTATAATAGTAGTTGTACTTACATTATTTCCTCTCTATTTTATTATTATTATTTATTGAAATTATTTGAGCATTTTAACATTAAATATGTTCCATGACTCTTGTTAACTGGCTTATATTTAAAATATTATCCATCAACAGTGGATTAAACTATAATTCATCAACTGTGGCTGCCCTCTACTTAATGCCTCTAACATGCATGAGTCGTGGAATATTTTTATGGTTTTCTATATTGGGTTAACGAGAACCAATGCGGATTTAGAGCGATGCTTATAGGTTCACGAGAATGCAGTAGCTTTTGCACAGTCCGTATAAAAAATTTATTAAATGTGTAAATATATTTGACTGTTTACAGGATTATTATTGTCTGTTAACTTGAGATTGTTGTACCACCCATAAAACTTCAAATCCTGAATCGATTGTGACGGGAAGTAATTAGCTAGTCAAAAGTCAACTTAACTCTCAACAACTATATATGACAACTTGTACCATTAATTAAGGGATAACACTAAACAATGGTTCTGTAAATATATTTTTAATTATAATTTTGCCAGTTCAACCGGCAAGATAAGTCTAAACAAATATAAGCATTTCCCTGTCTAGTTTAGCTAAAATCAACTAGTGAGCTAAGTCTTAACAACTATTATTAGCAAATTGTAGCATTAATTAAGGAATAATAATTCATGACTTAAGTGCAACGCTTCCATATGTTTGTTGTAATTCCAGGAGCACCCATTATTCACCAAAAAATCAGCTGTCGTTACACAAGAACATGCAGGAGGCAGATTCCACAATTTCATTACAGAAGAACATGCAGGAGACAGATTCCACAATAACCTGTTTAAAACAACTCGAGATCAAATATAGATTCAAGTACCATTCTAGTAATACTTTGTTCAACATGAAAAGGCTGAAGATAAAACTGAAAACCTGTTACAGACATGCTAATTGAGCAATATGATCAACCCTTTCGCTGAATTGTCATGCACCTTGATCTATTATGGATTCAGCGGATCGATGTTTATCTATACTATATTAAAAGCACAAGGTGATCCTTAGCGAAATATCGTTTGTCTTTTTTACCCTTTAAAAATAGAGGTTACACTAGATAAAAAAAGGGCCGACCCAGTTCAATACCCACTTCGTGGGTGTCTGGGGAAGGGAATACTCTAGGCAGCCTTCCCTCTGCTTTGCAGAGAGGCTGATTCGAACCCACGACCTGACACTCCACGGCAATCAAGCTTACCGCTGAGCCAAGCCGGCCCTTCAGAGGTTACACTAGATAAAAAAAGGGCCGACCCAGTTCAATACCCACTTCGTGGGTGTCTGGGGAAGGGAATACTCTAGGCAGCCTTCCCTCTGCTTTGCAGAGAGGCTGATTCGAACCCACGACCTGACACTCCACGACAATCAAGCTTACCGCTGAGCCAAGCCGGCCCTTCAGAGGTTACACTAGATAATATAGTCATTTAATTATTGCCCTAATATTTAGCACTTTTAAGTCAACTAAAATTTTGTTTATTAAAGTTTTCCTTATTTAAACTGCTATATAGGGAATCCTAATATTTATGACATCAAAATAAATCAAATTGAACAAATTATTTATAGAAACTAACTAGAAACATACATAGTATCAGATTTCATCAAACATTTTTATGGTTCCATGAAGTGCATACTTTTTTTTTCCAAATTAAAGTAGAGTCTATATAATTATTTTCCTGAAAAATATACTATTTCATTAAAGTGTAGTCTATATTTTGACTATCCACTAATCTTTAACTCATTTTGATCATCTAAAAATTATGAATACCACGAAAAACTTACTACTGAAAAATTGCTCTACGGTAACGGTTTAAAAAATCGTTCCCATAGACTGCCAAACCGTTGCCATAGAGATATTGGAACGGTTTAAAGATCGTCACATCAGCCGGCGTACCCATAGGCCTACTGGAACGGTTCTTGCAACGGTTTGCATCGCCGCGACAATAGATACGTCTATTGCAACGGTTTTTCCTTCCTCTGTTGGAACAGTTATTTTTTTCAATTGGAATGGTTCAAAATCGTTACTGTATTGTTTATACAACGGTTTTTAACCATTACCATTTTATTTAAAGAAACACTTATGTAAGCTATTGCTACGGTTATGCGGGATATAGCCACATTTTCTTTAGGCCATCGTAACGGTTATGTTTGTATTTGGAACAGTTTATGGGACCTATTGCAACGGCTACATTGTCTACTGGAACGCCATTTATGTCCTATTGCAACGGTTCTGGTAGGCTATTGTATCAGTTCAGTTAAAACCAAAATATAGCACATGTTATAAGTAAATATTTATACATATAATCTATACTATATAAAAAGCACGAATGCCATTAGCGAAATATCGTTCGCCTTTTATACCCGATAAAATTGTACAATCATAAAACTTACCTAATATCTAGGAGTTTGAAATCAAATAAATTTGTTCCCAATATAATTCTGTATTGGAGATATTTTTCTAATAAGGCTGCACGAAATATTAATAAAATAAAAACGGATGCAAAAAAATAGGCGAAAAGTTTCTTTTCCAACAAGGAACTCGCTGATCTGTGTAAATCTTTTGTTCTTTATAATTTGTATTGCCTCTATAATCCATTCACTCATATGAACAGTTTGTTGTTCTAATGAGTTTAATAGTCAGTATTCCTTAGAATCTTGGCTATCTAATTTGTTTCTTTTCTACTCTTAGAAACGACATGCTAGAAAGAATTTAAAATACTAATTATGCTTGGAAAAAATAGTAATCATTTATTAGTGATAAAAATTTATTTTATTACTTGTTGAGGAGGAAACATAACCAAGTTAGAAATATCACTTAAAATTTAATTCTTATTCCCGTTAAATACATGAAAAAAGACATTTTCATTTGGCAAAAAAGAAATTAATATTTACTAAGAAAGTTTATTACATAATTTTACTAAAAAATATGAATTAGCTACAAAATTCAACTTGGATAATAGAAATTTGGATGATAAGCCATCATTAAATAGAATTAGCGATGAATTTTTATAATGTAAGTATAAAATTTGTTTGTCACTGATTCTTTCTTTTTATAATTAACATCTCTAGAGTACATAGTATCTAGACGATCATATTAATATAAAACTAAAACAAAACAAGGGGTCTACGTAGTTATCATGCTTAGTTAGGCGATGTCACGACCCCAACGCCGGTCATGATGACGCCCAACACAATGCTAGGCAAACCCGACCATTCCGACACTCTCAATCTCTTTTATAGAATTTATAACCAATTAACAGGATTAAATACCAATTAATATAAGTTTAACTCTGCAATAGTAGATAAAAACAGTGCGAAAACCAAGAAAATGCCAATACAAATCCCACCGATCTGGTGTCACGAGTCGAGAGCCTCTAATACAAATCTGAGTAGCAGCCTATACATAAGATATTCTAGAATGCAGAAAAATAAAGAGGATAAGGGGAGAAATCGGGTCCTGCGGACGCCATGCAGCTACCTCGATAACTCCGGTGATAAGCTGAATAGCAGTAGAAAGCTCAACTATGCCTCCGGGATACCTGTATCTGCACACATGGTGCAAAGAGTAAAGTAAGTACTCCAATTCAGTGAGTAATAGCAATAAATAATGACTGACGGAAATAAAACTCGTAAAAACACTGCGCAGTTCTATATAAAAATAGTAAGTATATTAAACAATACCTAAATGAGGAAGTCAGGTGAATATCCCTTTAATCAGTACTCAACTCATTTACTCCTCACAATAACCGATAGTATGATTATACCGCTGCGGCGTGCAGCCCGGTCCATATATATATATATATATATATATATACATACACTGTTGCGGCGTGCAGCCTGATCCAATAATAATAGTCGACTGCGCTCACTAGGGGTGTGCAGACTACGGAGGGGCTCCTACAGCCCAAGCGCCATACTACTGCGGCGTGCAGTCTGATCCATATAATATACTACTACTGCGTGCAGTCCGATCCATATAATATACTACTGCGGCGTTCAGTCTGATCCATATAATATACTGCTGTGGACCCGATCCATATAGGTATACTATACTGTTGTGGCGTGTAGCCCGATCCGAGATATATCAATTACTCTCACTATGGGGTCCTCAACCCCTCTCAGTCAATATAGACTTGGCCTCTCGGGCACACTAAGGTAAGATAGGGTTCCCAACCCTCACATTATTCTCATTTGAATTTATTCATTTTCTAAAGCCGGTTCATATTATGTTTTATCAGTTAAGAACATGACTGAGGGTATGATTTCGATAAGTAAAGTGAGGTCAACTAGTGCAAATGCCCCCAGGGGTTCTACAGATCCGCACAAGGCCCCAAACATGGCAACTAGCCCAGATTATAATGATATTAATTAAGTCCCAGTTAAAAATATAGTAGAGCCATCAATCGGTATGGGCCAAGCCTGAATCCTCAGCAATAACAAACCCCACGCTCATCATGCAGCGCGTGTCTCATCTCAACATAGCACCACGTTGTGCAAATCCATGGTTTCAAACCCTCAGAACATCATTTATAACCATTACTCACCTCAAGCTGGCCGAAATCCTAGCTTGCTTTGCCTTTGCCTCGCAAATCAACCTCCTCGAGCGTCGAATCTGTTCAAAACCACAAGGAATACATTATAGTAGGCTAAGGGAACACAACCCAATTGAAAAGACTCGAAAAATATCGAAAATTACGAAATTGGCAAAACCTGAGTCCGAGGCCCATTTCTTGAAAAATCAAAAAATTCACATCACCAAATTCTTTATCTCGCCGCGAGTCTATACATATCAAATTTACCAAAATCCAAGCTCAAATGCTCCCTCAAACCCAAAATTTTCATTCAAAAAGTCAAGCACTAATTCTTCCTTTTTAATCAAATTTTCATGAATTTATGTGTTGAATCCACAATTAAATGATGTTTCTAGACTCACCTCCAACCGATTCCCAATCAAAACCCTCTTTAATCCTCGTCAAAAGCTCTCAAGGTTACTCAAAAATGGAGGAAATGGGACTTGGTTCGCGGATGAAATGTTTAATAAAACCCTTCTGTCAGCCCAGATTTTACTCTATGTGATCGCATCCAAGCCTCTGCGATCGCATAGCACAACTTTCCCAGGCCTCCAAAATGGCCTATGCAAACGCGACTAGTCCACTGCGATAGCAAAGCTTCACTGACCAGACCTATGGGAACGCACCCCCTCTGACGCGATCACATTGAACAAATACCCCTCAGGACCCCAGGTCCATTTAACACTACGCGATCGCAATACACCTCATGCGATCGCAATGAGCAACCTCCTCAACCTATGCGATCGCATACCCTACTTCGAGATCGTACTGAGTAATCAGAACAGCTTCCCAAAACCTTCTGCGCGATCGCAATGGTCCTCTTGTGATCGCAGAGAACAAAAATATCTGCAACATTCCAGCTGAAATCTGCAACTTTCAAAAGCCAAGATTGGTCCGGTTGACCATCCGAAAACACCCCGAGGCCCCCGGGACCTCAACCAAAAGTGCCAACCCATCCTAAAACATCATTCAAACTTGTTCCAATCATCAAAACATCACAAACAATACCAAAACCATCAAATTACATCGGATTCAAACCTAAGTTTCTTAAAAACTTCCGAAATATGCATTTGATCAAAAATCCGACCAAAACACCTCCGAATGATCTGAAATTTTGCACACACATCCAAAATCACCTAACGAAGCTATTGTAACTCTCAGAATTCCATTTCGATCCCCGGATCAAAATCTCACCTACCAACCAAAATTCGCCAAAATACTAGCTTCGCCAATTCAAACCTAATTCTACACCGGACCTCCAAAATCAATTCCGATCACACTCCTAAGTTACAAATCATCCCCCAAATCTAATCGAATCGCTGGAAATCACATCAGATCCCTCTAACTCAATAGTCAACATCCGATTGACTTTTCCAAAATAAGCATTCCTTAAAGAGACTAAGTGTCTCATTTCCATCTAAAACCAATCCAATTCAACTCGATCACCTCAAATAATGATAATGAAGCATAGAGAAAAATAAGATGGAGGAAACGGGGCGGTAACTCACGTGACGAAGGGACGGGTCATCACGTCCTCCCCAACTAAAACAAACGCTCTTCCTCGAACGGGTCAAGAAACATACCTGGAACCTCAAACAGGTGAGGATATCTGCTCCGCATCTCCCGCTCGGTCTCCCAAGTAGCCTCCTCCACGGGCCGACCTCTCCACTGCACCTTTACTGAAGCTATATCCTTTGATCTCAACTTTTGAACCTGACGACCCAAGATAGCTACTAGCTCTACATCATAGGTCAAATCATCATCCAACTGAACAATGCTGAAGTCCAATACATGAGACGGGTCCCCAACATACTTTTGAAGCATAGACACATGAAATACCGGATGCACGCTCGACAAGCTGGGTGGTAAAGCAAGCTCATAAGCCACCTCCCCAATCCTCCTAAGTACCTCAAAAGACCCAATGAACACCGGAATCAGCTTCCCTTTCTTCCCAAACCGCATAACACCCTTCATGGGCGAAACCTTCAGCAAGACCTTCTCACCTACCATATAGGACACATCCTGAACCTCCCGGTCCGCATAACTCTTCTGACGCGACTGTGCTGTACGAAGCCTCTCCTGAATCAGCTTCACCTTCTCTAAGGCATCCTGAACCATCTCTGTCCCTAATAACCTAGCCTCGCCGGGCTCAAACCATCCAACATGAGATCTACACCACCTCCCATACAATGCCTCATACGAAGCCATCTAAATACTCGACTGATAACTGTTGTTGTAGGAAAACTCTACAAGCGTTAAAAACTTATCCCAAGAACCCCCAAAATCAATAACACAGGCACGTAACATGTCCTCAAATATCTGAATAGTGCGCTCGGATTGCCCGTCCATCTGAGGATGGAATGCTGTGCTCAACTCTACCTGCATACCCAACTCTCGCTGTAATGTCCTCCAGAACTGTGAAGTGAACTGAGTACCCCTATCTGAGATAATAGACACTGGAACCCCATGCAATCGGACAATCTCCTGGATAAAGATCCCTGCCAGCCGCTCCGAAGAATAAGTAGTACATACTGGAATGAAGTGTGCGGACTTGGTCACCCAATCCACAATCACCCAAATTGAATCGAACTTCTTCAAAGTCCGAGGGAGACCACTCACAAAATCCATAGTAATCCTCTCCCACTTCCACTCGAGAATAATCATCCGGTGAAGTACACCGCCCTGCCTATGATGTTCGTACTTAACCTCTGATAGTTGAGACACCGAGCTACAAACCCCACTATATCCTTCTTCATCCTCCTCCACCAATAGTGCTACCTCAAATCCTGATTCATCTTCGCGGCACCTGGATGGATGGAATACCGCGAGCTGTGGGCCTCCTCTAATATCAAATCCTGAAGCCCATCCATGTTGGCATGCAAATCCGGCCCTGCATCCTCAACACGCCATCACTATAAATGGTCGCATCCCTGGCATCATCATGTTGAACCCTGTCCTTAAGGACAAGCAAATACGGATCATCATACTGGCGCTCTCTGATGCGGTCATACAAGGAAGACCGAGAAACCACACAAGCCAACACTCGACTAGGCTCTGAAATGTCTAATCTCACCATCCGATTGGCCAAATCCTGAACATCAACTGCAAAAGGCCTCTCCCCAACTGGAATGTACACCAAACTCCCCATGCTAACTGCCTTCCAGCTCAAAGCATCGACCACCATATTAGCATTCCCCGAGTGATACAAAATGGTAATATCATAATCCTTGAGTAACTCTAGCCATCTCCGCTACCTCAAATTAAGATCCTTTTGCTTGAATAGATGCCGAAGACTGCGATGATCGGGGAATACCTCGCAAGATACGCCATACAAGTAGTGTCTCCAAATCTTCAAAGCATGAACTAGCAGCAAACTCCAAATCATGTACAGGGTAGTTCTTCTCGTGGGGCTTCAACTGACGAGAAGCATATGCAATAACTCTACCCTCGTGCATCAACACACATCCTGTCACAATCCCAACCTGGTCGTGATGGCGCCCAGCACACTACTAGGCAAGACCGACCATTTATCAACACTTAACCCACTTAACAGGACAGAGAATCAATAAGCCATTTAAATTAAATACCAGAATATACTGAAGAAATACGGAAGTTTAACAAAATACCGAATACAGCCCACTATTGACCCGGTGTCACGACCATGAGCCTCTAAATACAGAGTTTTAATCCTAATACAAGTCTGTCTAAAAGCTGAAAATACAGAATGTAAAGATAGAGATAGAAGGGAGAATCCTCGGTTGCGAACGCCATGCAGCTATCTCAAATACTCCCGGAGAATGCCTCTGGAAAGCTGGACCGAGCTCATTCAGTCTGGATATGTCCTGAATCTACATACAAGGTGCAGGGAGTAGAGTGAGTACTCCGACCCAGTGAGTAATAAAAATAAATACAGTCCGAAGATAAGAAAACACAGTAAATACACAAAGTAAGCTATAATCCAAATATACAGCAATGTATGGAACTGAACAGCTGAACAACAATGAAAGGTGCAAATGCATGGATGCTATGCAATGCATATGATGGTACATTCCAGTGCCCACTGCGGCGTGCAGTCCGAACCAACCATGCATATGATTTATCATCGACGGCGCTCACTGGGGGTGTGTACAGACTCCGGAGGGGCTCCTACAGCCCAAGCGCAATAACAAGCCATCTCGTGGCATCAAATCCAGGCCCTTAGCCTCATATCAATATCAGTATCATCAACCAGGCTCTTGGCCTCTATATCCATGTATCACTGTTGCGGCGTGCAGCCCGAGCCAACCATGCATCAGTCTAGAAAATCATCATAAGCCCCTTGGGCATTTATAAAACAGTAGTTCTCAGCCCGAAATATCATTTAAAATGTCATTTGAGTTTTTAAAACTTAGAAATATGGCTGAGTTTGCAAAACAGTGTTAAAAGCTTTGGACTGAATCCAAATGATATGCAAATGAATGCATGAACAGAGATATCAATCCTCGAAGGGTTCTACAAGTCGGCACGAGGCCCCAAACATGGCAACAAGCCCAATGAATGTCAATAAGATATGTGTATTAATTACCAATATAATAGGAATATCACTCGGGATGGACCAAGTCACAATCTCCAATAGTAACCGATCCCACACTCGTCATGGAGTACATGTCACACCTCAATATAGCGTTACGTTGTGAAAGTCTGGGGTTTCAAACCCTCAGAACAGCATTTACAAGCATTACTCACCTCTAGCTCGCTATGCCCTTGCCTCTCAAATTGGCCTCCTCGTGCGATGAATCTGCCAAAAATCACACAAACATCAATGAGGTTCGATTTCTAAAAGACGGGGTTGTAACCCATATATATCTGAAATTCGTCCCTTAATGCTACTACAATGATCCAATACAGTTATGTAACTTCAATCTACAATACAACATTCAATAGGGCCAATATTGGTAATAAACTCCATAACTTATGCCATTTAGGCATATTATCAAACACCTTGTAGGCATAGATATTTACACCTCCTAACTATAGTATTGGTTCATCCAACTATCACCATTAACCAACAAATTCACTCCACCATCATTCCTAACCAATTTATAACTTCCAACAACATATGTATGACCATTCATTCATACCCAACCATCAACCTCCTTAATTAAACCATTTCACAATCTCTACAACCAACACAACCTAGGTTAGGCACTTATAGTTTTCCATCATCATCCCATGAGTTCTAATGTATATATCATGCATAAATAATCACCATAGAGTAGTTATAGATGATAGACAAACCTCTCGTAGGCCAAATCTTGAAAGACAACTATGGGGTGTTCTTGAGATTTTTGAAGAAATCCTATGAAATCGAATCAAAATCATGTTGTAACTAGTGATTGAGAAGTGAAATCACCATGAAAACACACTTAAAAGCTTACCTTAGGAGTGCAATTGGATGCCTTGGTCGAATTGGGGGTGTTGGGGAAGCCCTAGGCTTGAGAAATGACTCAAGTTCTGTCATTTCCCGTCCTTAGGTATATTTAGAGGCCCGCTACTAGAGTGGTCGCGCACCTGGGCGTGCATCTGGGTGCGCTAGTTTGCCCAGTGTTCTGTTTTGGGCGCGCACATTTAGCGCGGGCGCGCATCTGGGTGCGCTAGTGACACATGCACAGTAAAATAGTAATAACTTTGTGTATACAACTTCAAATGACAAAAAGTTTGTTGCGTTGGAAACTAGACTCAAAGGGATTTAATTTGATAGGTTGTGGGTCACACTACTCATTATATAACGGGATATATGATCGTTTAAAGTGAGGTCTTGTGCACACTCATTTACAATTTCGTCTATTATGAAATTTTCCAACTTCAAAAGTTCCCGTTAGCCATCCGAAATCATCCCGAGGTCCCTGGGACCTCAACCAAAAGTGCAAACCCATCCTAAAACATCATATGAACTGGTTCCAATCATAAAAACACATCCAACAACACAGAAATCACCAATTCACAACGGATTCAAGCCTAAGAACTTTGAAACTTCTAACTTCCACATCCGATGCCGAAACACGTCAAAACTAGTCCGAATGTCCTCAAATTTTGCAGACAAGTCAAAAATGACACAAAGAAGCTACAGAAACTCTCGAAATTCCATTCCGACTTCCGGAACAAAATATCGCCTATCAACCGAAAATCGCCAAAATACTAACTTCGCCAAAATAGGCTAACTCCTTCACCGGGCCCCCAAAATTACTTCCGATTGAGATCCTAAGCCTTAAATCATCCCCCGAAACTAACCGAATCATTGGAAATCAATTCCGAGCCATTTAACTCACGAGTCAATGCTCGGTTGACTTTTCCAACTTAAGCCTTCTTAAAAGAGACTAAGTGTCTCATTTCTTATCAAAATCACTCCAAATCAATTCTAACGCACCCAATACCGATAATGAAACATAAGAAAGCAGAAAATGGGAAGAATGAGGTAGTAAATCATGAGACGACGGGTTGGGTCGTCACATCCTCCCTTACTTAAACAAAACCTCGACCTCGAGCGTACCCAGAGTTGTCCTAGAAGCCAACCAATAGCTAAATGGCCTTACCAAGCATATACCCGGGATGATCCCACGTCACCCTATCTCTTATAGGTCCTACACAACATAACTGAAATTACCCAATCCAGTCTAGAGAGCCCATGATTCACAGAACTACCTTTTCACTTCTGAAACCATTAATACGATCAAAACCTACACCTATACTTTGAATAGTCCCGAACCAGCTGTAATAACCCATACTTGCAACCTCAATGAAATCATACGATATACCACATAATCCAAGCACTCGAAACGATAATTTCTATTCACAGTGGTGATCCACAACAACCAAATACCGATAAAAAACCTCTTATTAGCTAAAGTTTCACTCTGACACTTTCATATCCTACCAAATGATGATGGAACATGCAGTAAACCATAACCATTTCTCAGACCAATCATTCATGAAGGCATTTCTTCTTTGGCAAAACCCATAGCAAATTTTTTTTGAGTTGAACCTCGATATTTTCCTCCCAACATGCTGAAATCAAATCCGTTTGTATTCATTCTAAAACCCAACAATCTCATCTACTCTAGCATAACTACCCTGGCGACATTTACACATCAGTACAGACTAAAGCCATGACTTGTGCAATCCGTGCTCCAATAAGCCACAATCCGAACTCACTTAAATCATGAAAATAGCTCAAAAGAAAGAGTTGTACCACAAGCGAATCAGCATACTCACAGAGAAGTACATAATACAATGCCATACTAGTAAACCTCACTATTGCGCCATCCGACTACCCTAGAAAGAGAAAATACTTCAAAAAAGAGAGCCGCTTTGCAAGTTCCACAAGTTCCACCCCAACGATATGCTATGAGCTCGTCAATCACAGTTGAACCTAGATACAGGAATAGAATAATAATAACCAGCTCTTCTATAGCTCACATTGACATCAACCTTACGATAAACTTAGTTGCCAACAACATAATCCACCTGGCACGGTCACAAACCTCTAGTCCAAGCATATCATATAGAAGTAATCCAACAAGTACACGTGTATATGCTAACTGAAATAAGATTCTCATGCTCCTGGACTGGCATAAATAACACTCTATATCGTAGGCATGAGCAAATTGCGTTGTCATAGCTCAAATCAGTAAGTTAACACAGAATTAGTAATTACCAAGTTTGTTCTGGAATTTAGCATCTTGGAAATCTCAAGTATAGTCCAGATAGTTCTTAACAGAGTTATGAATAAGAGAAACATTATACCTTTAAGTTCAATATCCCACTCTAGGCATATCATAGCCTACGCATCTTCCGAGCATGAATATTGGCTCGATGCTTGCACACAAGTTCAAACCTCACATATATTCACGCTCACAGTGCGTAGTTATCATCATCAATTAGCTCGACTAGTGCATCCAAAGAGTTTAGATAAGACACTCACCTCAAACATGCCACGATCCCGAAACAGTATATTTTGAGAATTTCCCGTCTCCAAATTCATAGATCACATAAATCACTGTAACTGATCACAACGTCAACACTCAACTGAATAACACATCCCTCATGTACGATCATCCCGTGATAATTATTTTTAATTTTTTTTTTTGCAATACATGACAAGATCGAAATATTAGTAGTCGATCAACCAAGTGAGTGTTGTAATATGATACGCTCAAATTACACTTTAATAAATAGTGTAAGGCGGTCGATGTCAAATATAATAACCCAACAAGGTTGGGGTCGAACCCCACAGGGAATAGGTGTGAAAAGGTTACTTGTTCAGTGTGTTGCTCGACTCGAGTTCGCTCTCTATTCGGTTAATTGTAACAAGAGAGAATGATATATGGTGACAAGAGTATGTATGATTGTTTGAGTTTAAGTAACAACTAATTTCAACAATTAATGAGTAAACAAGTGGATAAGAGCAACCAAGGTTGTGTCCCCTTCAATGTAGTGTAATGTCAACAGGTGTTAATATGATATATTTCTAATGGAAGGTTCTTTAGATATGCAATTGATGTCTAAGATACTACCCACTATTTCCCAATGAATGAGTAGTATTTCCTCTTTATGATTTTCCCAAATATAAAAGAGTTGCACTTAAGAACCATCAATAAATGCCAATTAAAACCCACTTATTCCTAAGCGATTTTATCAAACAAGGTTTAAAGCCTTGAGTCATTGATATTTACTTCTACCAAATCCTAGCCCACTTTCCCAAGCAAAGCAAGAATTTAATGGCTTTTGTTAATGTTTGCAACCACCAACAATAAATGAAGAATGAGAAGTAAATAAATATCAACCAACCATTATATATATATTCAATGTTAAACACCCATTAACATAACACCCATTTAGGGTCCACAACCTTAGTATTTAAAACTAGCTACACATGCTAAAACACAAAAACCAACTAATCACAAATGTCATAAATGCTTACAATGGAGGGAATCTTCACCCAAAAGCTTCCAAAAAGAGAGAATATTAATGTGATAGAATGTAGCTTAAAAGTGAGACAAGATGAGCCCACAAAGGTCTCTTAAAACTATTTATAGAGGGACCAATTTCGGGATAGAAAATGGACAAGTTTGCCCTTTCAGGTCACGTCTGCGACCGCAGACTTGTCGCATAACAGGTCTGCGGTCCGCATTTTGAACAGCCTCTCCGCAGATCCAAAACCCTAGTTGTCAGGCCTTCATCGTAGTTCCATTCTGCGGTCCGCATTTGAGTTATGCGACCGCAGATTGCATCGCATCTTTGACCCTGAGTTTTCTTCTTGTTCATTCTGCGGCACATCTGCGGTCCGCATGTTGATTCTGCGATCGCAGATTGCGCCGCATTCTTGACATGGTTTTTAGCTCCAGACTCTGTAATGTTTTGCGATTTGAGATATGATTCTGCGGTCCGCATGTGTGATCTGCGACCGCAGAATGGGCCGCAGATTTGCACTTGTGCAATATTATGCTCTTTTCTTCTCTTTTTGCTTCCATTTTCATATCCTTGGTCTTCCCTTCCTCTTGTGCTGTAAGAACAACAAATCTACATGAGTATCAGTTATAATTGCATTAAAACAAGCTAGAATCTAAGCAATTAGTATTGAAATGTGCCGAAATTCTCCGGCACATCAACACCCCCAACTTAAACTCTTGCTTGTCCTCAAGCAAGTAAAACATACTTAGCCTATTCTAAACTCTATTTACAAATACGAAACAATAGTGACTCAGGATGGTGTTCATTGCTAGTTCTTCAAGCATGTATTTACAATTGCTTCACCCTTCCTAGATTAGAAGTATGTACAGAGAAAACTAATCAATCATGTGAACTCTGAGCCTCAACATTGTGACTAGATGTTACCCTCAGCTGAGTGCACTTTCATTTGACTCAAAAAGCTCAACTTCAGTTCAATTCCACAGTTCATATACCCTTACCAGAAAGAAAGTCCCAGAATCACAATATTTACAAGGACGGAAAAGAGGGATCATTTACAAACACACTCACTCTCAGAAAGAACTTCAAGTGCTGCAACATGTCATACCATAGGCTTGCCCTTATTTTAATTCGCCGCTTATTCAAGAATGTTCGGTTGGAGGTCTCATAAGGGCTTTTTGGCTTGTAATGTAGGTTCAGGGATGGGTTGGATAAACATTTGGGTACAAGTGACTTCACCCTCTTTGAACGCTAATCACATTTTACCATTCTTTTGCACTCCTTTTCAAACCCCCATATCTTTGTTTTCGTCTAGCCTCCAGTATAGAGCTACCTTACATACCTTTTCATTGTTTTTCAAGACTCCCAATTTTGTAAACATAAGCATTATTATATTTTCTTTTCTTTTTCTTTTTCTTCTCTTGCTTTTGATCATCATTTTTTTTTTGAGCTTGAACAATTTCACAAACTCTTTTGAGGCATGTTGCCCTAAACTCACATACAACCTTAACGAGCTTCCACTTTGACCTTACCCCCAACTTAGGCTTTTAGCCTCATTCTCAATGTTCAAAGAGGGACGGGTTCAAGAGAGGAAATTGCTTTTCAAAACGGGAAAGGTTTGTACTGAGTTGGCCAAAGAAAGGTTAAAAGGCTCAAATTGGGTGCTAGTGGTATCTTTTATGCACGGGTAGGCCTTAAAGGCTAAAGAGGTTTTGCACATAATCACAACAAATGCCTAAGATCATTCCTCCAACCAAACATACTATCATTAGCATTGAAAGACTAACCGGGCAAGTTCTAGATGACAGAAGTAAACACAAGGATTATATACAAACAGAGAACTCACACACACATTGTCATGAACTGCTTCATTCACATTATTTGACACTTCCGATTAACCATTCTGCAACTCAAAGCTTTCATCACAAGCACAAGTATAATTATGGGTTGCCATAGAGTCACAGAGCGAGCCTCAGATTCACAGAATTGATCATAGAGACAAATTCCCTTAAGACAGTCGTCAATCTATCTATCATTGGGAAAAGTCGACAAGAATGACTATAGGAGGGTATGCGTTATGTACAGGTATACATGCTCGATACTAGGCAACTACACCAAACTGGTCACAATGATTTACACCTAAGATCCTGATTCTACTATTATATCCTTGGAAAGGAACCAGAAAAAGAAAAATCAAGGGGAATTGATTCACAAACTGATATTAACAAACACGAACTCAATAACAGAAATCAAAAACAACATCATAACATCACTCATATACCAGAGTTATACCAATGTACACAGATACATGATACGCATAAGTACATGAGTTTCCAGCTATATACATAACAAAAAATCATACAATGCTACCTGCCCACCCCCAGCTGAAAACTATTAAAACTATGCATTGTCCCCAATGCGTAGAAGTAAAGAGTAGAGTTTTAGGGGAAGCTCCCTGAGGCACACTAAGTGCTATGGGAGTCGGCAGCTGGCTGAGTGCCGGAGGGATCACCCTCTGATGTGGCTGTGAGAACTGGCACTGGCTCAGTCGGGAGTGTGATCTCCTCCGCTGGTGGCTGCTCTGAGGTAGGGGAAGGAACTGGCTGTGCAGCTGGAGCTGGTGCTAGAGGGACAATATCATCGGCTGGCACCTGAGAGCTACTGGATGCACCCGCTGTAGATGGGGATGCTACAGGAGCTGTAGGACCTCCTCTGTCTATCAAAGATCTCTGCAGGGCAATCTTCATCTGTGCCCTCTCTACCTCGTCAGCAGCAGCATCCTCAATCTCATCATCCTGAGTAGAAACCTGAGCAACCGTCTTCCCCTTATCATCAACCTGAGGGGCTTCATCACTAGAAAACCCCGAACTATCTTCTTCATCTTCTTCCTCATACTCTCTGTCACCCTCCAACTTACCCGAACAACTGGTCTCCTTATCAGAAGCAATATCAATAGGACCATTGGGAGCTGTGGTATGAGAGCCTCCGGGAGTAAGAACCACATGATCCGTCATCAAATTCGTGAAATCAAGCCCCAAGTCTAGAGCTGTGACCGTACCTTGATCACCTTCCGAGGGAAGGGGGGATGAAAGATCACATTCCAAGTTTTGCATCTTTTGGAATTCGACCTTCATAGAAGCAACCTCCTTCTTGAGGTCATTCAGGGCACTCATCTCACCTCTTTCCAATTTCTCCACCCGCAACTCAATTCCCTTTAGCCGTTCCGCATACACTGATTGCTTTTGCTGAATATCTGTCACGGCCGCTTGCATGGGAGTGAGGGCTTGCTTGATCAAATTAGGCAGAGTCTTCAGAAGCTGGTCAACTTTTGCATTGGCATGTTGGGCCAATATACCAAGCTTCGAAAATACCAGAGTAGTAGGTGGGGCCTGAGTAGTGGTAGGCCGAGCAGTGGTAGATGTAGGGGCAGTCTGAGGAGTGGAGGACTCTGCAGCATCGGCCTGAGGAGTGACAGACGACTGGGATGAAGGAAGGTCCTCCTGAACTACAACCACGGGAGGCACCCCAGCGTCACCAAGACGGTTGATATCAATAATCCCTGCCTCCTTACCCATTTTGTCTTTCCGGTTATCTACCGGGACCTTAGTAGCTTGGCATAGAGCGGTGATCAATGCTGGGAATGGGAGAGATGTAGCATCTTGCATGGCTCGCTTACCCATTTCTTGAAATATGATAGACCCCACATCAATCTTGATGCCCTGCATCATGCAAGCTACCAGGAGAGCCTTCTCAATGGCAATTTCGGTTTCGTTCTGCGTAGGGATCAATCTGGATGCGAGGAATGCAAGCCAGTATCGTCCCTCCCGTGAGAAACTTTCCTTGCAGATCTTGTTTCCTGGTTGTATCCATGCAAGTGTCCCACTGGCAATGACGGAGGCAATCCAGCTACGTTCACCCTCTCTGTTTGCGAACTTGGTATCATACTCTGCTGTTGATTTGCCGTCTTCCCAGTTTGGGACAAGTAATTTGTTTATTGCCTTGGCACTGCACTTGACGGTAAAGCCCCGAACTTCTACCTGCTCCAGATACATCCTCTAACGCTTATGGTGCTTGGTTCTAGATGCCCCGTAGGATGCGTAGAACTCGCGCACCATTGATTCGTTGTACTCAGCAGGAGGTTCAGT
>MU728550.1:0-35172 GCA_026770625.1 Nicotiana glauca
AATCTTCCAAGTGGCGACTCTGAATAAATAATAATAAATTCCGTTCCGACTGTCCTTTAATTGGAAAAACTCCTTATTATACCTTCTCGGGGTGTAAGTGAAAAAAGGAGGTGTGACAGATAGTAAATGATATTCTGAGAGTTTGAAATTCCGGATTGCACATCGTAGTGCTATATTGAGGTGACTTGCATGCTGGATAGCGAGCGTGGGGTAGAGCACCGTTGGGGATTGTGACTTGGTCCGTCCCGATTGATGATTTTACCATGTATTTGACTGAAATTTACTTGTTATCATAATGATTTGGGGCTGATTGCCATATTTGGGCTTCGAGCCAACTATTGAACCTTTCAGGGATTTTTATCACTGTTTGACTTACAATTTGAACTCAGTCCTGTTGATATCTACTGTTTTACAAACTCAGCCACTTTTATTCAGATTTGAAACTTAAATGATATTTCTAAATGATATTTTGGGCTGAGAACTACTGTTTTACTAATGCCCGAGGGTCTTGTTATGATTTTTGGATTGAGTGAGGCCAAGGGCCATATGTGAGGATATGCTGAGTGATGTGAGGTCGAGGCCTGAGATACATTTAGATGCCATGAGGTGGTTTGAGTGTTATAAGGCCAAGTGCCGGCAGATGATGCCACAAGGTGGCTTGATATTGCGCTTGGGCCGTAAGGGGCCCCTCCCGGAGTATGCACACCCCCAGTGAGCGTCGTCGACGATATATGGATCCGGGTGCACGCCACAACGATATATGGATTGGGTTGCACGCTGCAGCGGTTACTATATGATTCTATTCTAAGAGTGATCTGAGAGAGAGAAAGAGAGCCCGAGGGGTTGAGAGTGTTTTGAGAGTGAGTCCGAGGGGCTGATACTATGCTGATATATTGCCCGAGGAGTGAACCTTTATGTGTTCATATTTCATATTTATTTGTCATTTTACCTGTTATACTGTGGTATTTGTGCCTGAGAGGCGAATTTTCTGTGCTTATCGGCACTAACTGTTTTGCAATCATTGCACAACTGCTGAAAAAGTCATTTTCAAAAGAGGTTTAAACTGAGATAAGATATTTCTAAAGATTTTTACAGCTTCACTGCTTTTCTCAAAAGGTTTTACACTGCTTCTATACAGCATGTTGGCTGCTCTACGTGATTTCTTACTACTCAGTTGTTATTTACCTTTATTACTCACTGAGTTGGAGTACTCACTTACTCCCTATACTTTGTGTGCAGATGCTTGCAGGTATTTATACACCCGGTAGCAGGTTTTGGCCGATCTGAGGCAGTGTTGCCGGAGTTTAGCGAGGTGGCTGTCAGCGTTCGCATCACCTCTTTTCTCCATTATGATCATCATTCCTGTTTTGTTAATTCAGTCCTTGTAGTTGTATTTACACTCTAATAGATGCTCGTGACTTGTGACACCCCAGTGTGGGCTGTGTCGTGTTGTACTTTCGCTAATTATTATCATTAAATCATATTTAAATTGCTTATGAATTGTTTAACTATTTTAAAAGGATGAATTGGGTTTAGTTGGCTAGCCTTGTCCCCAATAGAGGTGCCATCACGATCGGGTCTGGGTTTAGATCGTGACAAGTTAGTATCAGAGCCTAGGTTACATAGGTCTCATGAGTCATGAGTAGGTTTAGTAGAGTCTCGCGGATCGGTACGGAGACGTCTGTATTTATCCTCGAGAGGCTGCAGAACCTTCAGGAAAACTTCGCATTCTTAAATTCTTATCGTGCGTCCTTGATTAAGCTTGAAAAGTAACTCTTGAAATTCCTTCCACGCGTTCGCATGTGCGCATGAGCGCTCAGTATCAGATATGCCTTGATGGTTTGTGATTTCCTGATCGAGGGGCGAGATGTGATCTCTGTGAGTTTGATGTTGGGCCAGTCTGGAGGACTTGAGGCTGGATCGTTGCCTATGTCTTGAGCACTGAGGTGCTGATTGTGTGAGCAAGTGTTTTGAACTTATATGTTCGGTATTGCCCCTATTAGTGGAAGTGACGGCTGGATAACTATATTAGTACTGCAAGATGTATCTATATGACTTGGAAGTGCCGAGAAAGGCATGCTGAAGGATAGAGGAACTATTAGGTGCTAGAATTCCATCTTGATTCGAGAAGTAGTCCCGAGTTATGGTCATATGAAGGAATCTTTTCATGTTCCCATTCGGGAGTGAGATAAATTTCATATTGCAGCATGAGTTCAGACCCAGGAAGACTAAGTGACTGCGTACAATTTATGACAGTGGGAGGTATTCAGAAATGGTAATTGAAGGCAAAGCAGGTGGGTTATCTCCTGTGAAGAATTCTGGGGTTGTAAGTGAAATGTTAGTGTTGAAATTTGATTTTTGGGTCGCTTAAGAGAGTGGGCTTAACTGTTGCGGGAATGAGTGCGAGATTTGCCAAGTATTTAGAGTACTAGAGCGGGAAGAGTAATTGGGTGTTGCTCGGTGAATGGCGTATCAGTTATGTCCTATCGGGTTTGCGTGGTATAAGTGACTTGTGTCACCGTGGGTGTAATGATTTGCTTTGGTTCCCGACATCAAATTGTGCGTGGTTGTCAATTTCAAGACTAGTGACTTGAGGTGTCTCATGTGGAGCAGTGCTGGGATAGGATCGTGCATTGCAGCGAAGTTATGTGGAGATACGGCCTTGTAGGTTAGATTTATGTGTTCCATTCTATGATGTGAGACGGGTTCTCAGCCTTATGTTTTAGTGGTACTGGTGATCTTGAGGTACAACTCTTTTGTTTGAATCATTTTCATGATTTGAGTATGTTCAGACCATTGCTTATTGGTGCGCGTATTATGCTAGATGTGGCTTAGGCCTCTATTGACGTGTCATGCCACCACAGTGGTGTGTTGGATTAGAGGAGATCGTTGGGATCATTAATGAATATGAACGGATTCGATTTCAGTTTGTTGGAAGGATAATATCGAGGTTCGGCTCGAAAATTTGCTATGGTATTTGTCAGAGGAAAAGTGGCTCCAAGGATAGGTGATCTGAGAAAAAAATGGTTATGGTTTGTTGCGTGTTTCATTTATCGTTTGCAATATATGATAGTGTTGGAATGAGACTTTAGCTGATAAGAGGTTTTTTAGCAGAATTCAGTCGTTGTGGGCAGCTAATGTGAATGAAGTTATCGCTACGAATGTTCGAGTTATGTGGTATATCATGGGATTTCTCCCGAGGTTGCAGGCATGGGTTACTATAGCTAGTTTGGGTCTATCCAGAGTATAGGTGTGAGCTTTTGATCGTATTGATGGTTTCAGAATTGAAAATTTGGTTCTATGGCTTATGGGTCAGATTGGATTGTGTAATTTTAGTTGCAGTGTGTTATCAGACCTATATGAGGTAGGGTGACGTGATATCACCCCCGGGTATATGCATGGTAAGTTTATTTAGCTATTGGTTGGCTTCTAGAATAACTCTGGGAACGTTCGAGGACGAACGTGTGTTTAAGTGGGGGAGGATGTAACGACCCGACTGGTCGTTTTGAGATTTTGTGCTTTGATCGCCAATTCTCAGGCATGACTTGCCCCGTGTGATGTATTATGACTGATATAAATCGTTGGTTTTGGTTTTCACGAAAATCGGAATGAAATTGAAAAAACTGTTCTCAGTTGTAGATTAAAATTTGGAAAGGTTTGACCAAGATCGGAATGAGCTCGGATCAGAGTTTTTATGGTTTGGTTAGTTTCGTTAGGTGATTTATAACTTAAGAGTGCGATCGGAATTGATTTTGGAGGTCCAGTGTAGAATTAGGCTTGAATTGGCGAAGTTAGTATTTCAGCGATTTCCGGTTGGTAGATGAGATTTTGATCCGCGAGTTAGAATAGAATTCCGAGAGTTGCAGTAGCTTCGTTATGTCATTTGGGGTGTGTGTGCAAAATTTTAGGTTATTCGGATGTCATTTGGATGGATTTTTTATCGAAAGTGTATTTCGGAAGTTTTTGGAAACTTAGGCTTGAATTCGATGAGTTTTGAGCAATTTGATCTTGTTTGAGGTGTTTTGATGATTGGAACAAGTTTTAATGATGTTATGGGTTATGTTGGTATGTTTGGTTGAGGTCCCGAGGGCCTTGGGTGAGTTTTGGGAGGTCGATCGGACCATTTCATGTAGGGAAAAATTGCAGAAAATTGCAGGTTTTGGCTCCAGCTCTGTTGCAGATGTTTTCTCTTCGCGATCGCGTAGAGTTATTTCAGGGGCATCCAAGTTTTCTATTCACGTTCGCATAGATCGGGTCGCAATTGCGTAGTTTTGCATTCCTGCTGATCGCGGTCGCGTGTCATCATTCGTGATCGCGTAGTTGGGAGATTCTGAGCATCGCGTTCGTGTGAGGTAGTATGCGATCGCATAGTGTAATTGTGGGATGTGCTTCGCGATCGCGAGGGAGTTTCCGCGATCGCAATTAAGTAAAATCGAGTGTTGGGCGGAATGTTTTCAAAACCTATTTTCGCGAATTTGAGGCAAAATTCCTCCATTGTTGGTGGATTTTGAAGCTTTTTTAAGAGGATTGAAGTATGGGTGGGCATCGGTCGGTTCGATTCAGTTTTGAACATTATCGGTTTTGCATATCGGTTATCGGTTTACAAATATCATAACCCGATAACCAAACCGATAAGATATTGGTTATCGGTTATCGGTTAATCGGTTATATATCGTTATCAGTTCAGTTATCGATTTATCTGATAAGATAAAACAACTAAAAAAATTGCAATATATAAAACAAAGAAATCAAACTGTGCAATATCTAAAACATTTTGCAATATATAAAACAAAGAATCAGTTGTTTCTTAACAAAAGCAATATCTAAAACAAAGAAATCAAACGGTGCAGTTACATGGGAAATCCTAGTATTGTGCTCTACCAAACTCCACTGAAGGCATGCAAATGATTACAAATTTATCTCCGGCTAGGCAGATTAGAGTGAAAAATCTAATTCAAAGCAATGAATTTATAAGATTTTTTATTGGAGACATGGTGCTGGATGTTGCTCTTTTATTGTAGCACAAAATCACCTATGTTAACTCAAATCACCTATGTAAGTTTAAATTTAAAAGGAATCAAGCAGCGAGGCAACAATAGCAACACACAGTCATGTGAGTTTTTTTTGTGTGGCGTTCAGTAAATACATCACAGATTCACAGTTTCACAACCTTCCCGAACAAATCCAATCAAAGAAAAAATCTAATATACCAAATACTACAAGATCATTCTCAAAAATAACTTAATACTACAAGATGCCCACTACAAGACTCACATATATAATTGATAGCCTGATATATATTACTGGGTAATGTAAAGGTTAGCAAAAATCAAAACAATTAACAAGAAGCAAACAGAAAAATCTTGAGCCAAAACTTACACGATGGGATTGACGAGTGAGGGAGTGAGCCGTCGTGACTGGCGGAGAACTGGTGAGGCACTGGAATCTGGCAGAGAACTGGTGAGTCTTGCATCTTGACTCTTGGGGGCTGCGGCGGAAACGAGAATGAGAACTGAGAGGACTTAAGAGGGAATTAGGAAAATAAAACCCTAGTATATACTTAAGGGTAAATTAGTAAATTACTTCATTCTTATTGGGTTATCGGTTTTACCCAATAACAAAAATGCAAACCGAGCCCGAACCCATAACCAAATAAAAAAAATTAACTTGTTACCGAACCGTTAACCCAATATCCCAATACCGATAACCCAATAAAGAATTAACGGTTCGGGTTATTTGTTTTACCCGATATATGCCCACCCCTAGATTGAAGAGGGATTCAAGGGGAATCGCCTGGAGGTAAGATTTTTGAACTCAATTCTCGATTATATTGTGAAATACACCTAGAAATTCATGAAAACTAACCCTAAAATTGAAGAACTAGGGCTTGAGGAATTGGACTTTTGATTTGGGATTTGAAGGACCATTTGGGGTTGGAATTGATAGCTTTTGATATATATATATGAACACGTGAGGAGATAAGGAATCTAATGATGTGAAAATTTCTGAGTTTCAAGAAGTGGGCCCGGGGCTCGAGTTTTGGTAATTTCGGGATTTGTTCCCGTTATTGATTGTTTTTGCTTGGGCTTTGTTCCCTTAGCATATTGTGATGTATTCGCTCTGATTTTGGATAGATTCGACACGCGTGAAGGTCAATTTGAGGGGCAAAGGTGTCGCAAGCTAGAGATTTCGCCGGTTCGAGGTGAGTAATGATTGTAAATGATATTTTGATGGTTTGAAATCTCGGATTGCACATCGTAGTGCTATATTGAGGTGACTTATACGCCAGATAGCGAGTGTGGGGTAGAGCACCGTTGGGGATTGTGACTTGGTCCGTCCCGATTGATGATTTTACCATGTATTTAACTAAAACTTACTTGTTATCATTATGATTTGGGATTGATAGCCATATTTGGGCTTCGTGCCAACTATTTGAACCCTTCGGGGATTTTTATCACTATTTGACTTACAATTTGAACTCAGCCCTATTGATATCTACTATTTTACAAACTCAGCCACTTTTATTTAGATTTGAAACTTAAATGATATTTCTAAATGATGTTTTGGGCTGAGAACTACTGTTTTACTAATGCCTGAGGGTCTTGTTATGATTTTTGGATTGAGTGAGGCCGAGGGCCATATGTGAGGATATGCTGACTGATGTGAGGTCGAGGGCCTGAGATAAATTTATATGCCACGAGGTGGCTTGAGTGATGTGAGGTCGAGTGTCGAGAGATGAAGCCACGAGATGGCTTGATATTGCGCTTGGGCCGTAAGGGGCCCCTCCCGGAGTCTGCACACCCCCAGTGAGCACCGTCAACGATATATGGATCGGGATGCACGCCGCAACGATATATAGATCGGGCTGCACGCCGCATGGATCGGGCTGCACACCGTCGCGATATATGGATCGGGCTGCACGCCGCAACGGTTACTATATGATTCTATTATGAGAGTGATCTGAGAGAGAGAAAGAGAGCCCGAGGGGCTGAGAGTGTTCTGAGAGTGAGCCCAAGGGGCTGATACTCTGCTGAGATATTTCCCGAGGAGCGAACCTTTTTGTGTTCATATTTCATATTTACTTATCATTTTACCTGTTATACTGTGGTATTTGTGCCCGAGGGGCAGATTTTCTATGCTTATCGGCACTAACTGTTTTGCAATCATTGCGCAACTGCTGAAAAAGTCATTTTCAGAAGAGGTTTAAACTGAGCTAAGATATTTCTAAAGATTTTTACAGCTTCACTGCTTTTCTCAAAAGGTTTTACACTACTTCTATACAGCATGTTGGTTGCTTTACGTGATTTCTTACTGCTCGGTTATTATTTACCTTTATTACTCACTGAGTTGGAGTACCCACTTTACTCCCTACACTTTGTGTGCAGATGCAGGTATTTATACACCCGGTAGCGGGTTTTGGCTGATCATAGGCAGTGTTGCCGGAGTTTAGCGAGGTGGCTGCCAGCGTTCGTAGCACCACTTTTCTCCCTTATGATCATCATTCCTATTTTGTTAATTCATTCCTTGTAGTTGTATTTATACTCTCATAGATGCTCGTGACTTGTGACACCCCAGTTTGGGCTGTGTCGGGTTGTGCTTCCACTAATTATTATCATTAAATTATATTTAAATTGCTTATGAACTGTTTAACTATTTTAAAAGGATGAATTGGGTTTATTTGGATGGCCTTGTCCCTATGAGAGGCGCCATCACAACCGGGTATGGGTTTGGGTCGTGACAGCAGCCATCCGAACAAGTGTTGCTTCTCATTTTTCGTCTAATAGCTCGAGGCTAATACTTATAGCCTGGTGATTTTACTCCTCCGATGCATGTCGAAACCTGGCGGTGGGTTCTCCGACCTCAACAGGGATAAGGGCCTCGTAGCCATATACTAAAGAAAATGGGGTAGCCCCAGTGCTAGACTTTGACGTTGTTCGATATGCCCAAAGAACCTCGAGTAGAACTTCTCTCCATTTCCCCTTTGCATCGTCCAACCTTTTCTTCAGGTTTTGAATGATAGTTTTGTGTGTTGACTCGGCCTGTCCATTTCCAGCTGGGTGGTATGGTGCTGATAAGATCCTCTTTATTTTATGTGCTTCGAGGAACTTCGTTACCTTGTTGCCGATGAATTATTTCCCATTGTCACATACAATTTTGGCAGGTATCCTGAATCGGCATATGATGTGGTCCCAGATGAATTCAATAACTTCTTTTTATCTGAACTTCTCGAAGGCATGTGCTTTCATCCATTTAGAAAAATAATCAGTCATAAATAAAATAAATTTAGCTTTACCTGGGGCCGTTGGTAGAGCGCCTCAGATGACCATGACTGAAACGGTGTCGTTTTGAAGCTGCTAGCAACGGATTGGGTTGGGGTTCATTTTAGGCTGGACTGGGGTGAGTTTTAAGTGTATTTGCATTGGACTTTCTTGAATTAAGTATGCCCGTGACTGAAACGGTGTCGTTTTGAAGTTGTTGGCAACGGATTGGGTTGGGGTTCATTTTGGGCTTGACTGGGGTGAGATTTAAGTGTATTTGCATTGGACTTTCTTGAATTAAGTTGGCCTTTGGTCCAACTTTGATTTAATTCTTCTCCTTTTATATTAATTTTCGAACTATTTTCCAAAATTAAAACTAAAAATTCTAAATTAAATTATAAACCTAAATTAGCTTAAAAATATCAATCAACTTTAAATAATACCTATCACAAGTGATTAGATACTAAATAAAAGGAAAATCACACAATTTTGACATTAAACACTTAGAAATGCAAAGTTCGTTATTTTTTGTGATTTTTCATTTTTGTAAAACACTTAGTTATTAATTAGTTCCAAAATATTTAATTAAATTCCTAAATGCAAAATGCAACATATTTTTGTATTTTTTTCTATTAATTTATCAAACAAACACGCACACACATGCTAACAATTACTAAAAATATCGCGAAAAAAATCACAAAATTGCACACAATAAAACCAACAATTTTTGTTTTGATTTTGTGGGAGTAATTCATGTGGGAAAAAAATCACGTGCTCACAGGGCCGACTATGTCCATTCCCCATTTCATGAAAGGCCATGGGGATAGGACCGAATGGAGTTATTCTCCGGGCTAGTGGATCATTGGTGCAAATCGTTGGCATTTATCACATTTTTTGACGAATTCCTTAGTATCTTTTTCCATATTGTCCCAGTAATATCCTGCCCTAATGATTTTGCGAACCAGAGACTCGGCGCCTGAGTGGTTCCCACAACTACCTTCGTGGATTTCTCATAGAACATAATCGGTGTTCCCCAGCCCTAAACATACTGCTAATGGCCCATCGAACATTCTTCTGTATAATGTTCCATCTGCATCTAATGCGAACCTAGCAGTCTTGGTCCGTAGGGCCCTTGATTCTTTGTGGTCCGAGGGGAGTTTTCCATTTTTCAATAAGTCGATATACTTGTTCCTCCAGTCCCACGTCAAACTTGTTGAAGGGCATGAACTTCTTCAACCACATACCTCAATAACTAGACGATAGTCCTCGGGACAATGTCATCCTCCTCAACCGAGGATCCCAAATTAGCAAGTGCATCAGCTTCGCTATTTTGTTCTCAGGGCATATGATCCAGAGTCCACTCCTTGAAGTGGTTCAACGTTACCTGTAGCTTATCCAAGTATCATTGCATCCTATCCTCTTGAACTTCGAAACTTTTGTTTACTTGGTTTACCAAAAATAGAGAATCACACTTGGCTTCGATGACTTCTGCGCCCAAGCTCTTAGCTAGCTCGAGACCTGTAATCATCGCATCATACTCGTCCTCAGTGTTAGTCAATCTAGAAGTTTTGATAGATTGTCTAATGGTATCACCCATGGGTGGCTTCAAGACAAAGCCAAGCCAGGACCCTTTCACATTCGAGGCACCATCCGCAAAAAGGGTCCATACCCCCGATGATGTACTCGAACTTAGCAGGAGTTCTTTCTCCACTTCAGGTACGAGGGTCAGCATAAAATCAGCCACGAAGTCAGCTAAGATTTGAGACTTGATGGTGGTACGGGGTTGATATTCGATATCGTACCCGCTGAGTTCGACGGCCCATTGGCCAGCCGGCCTAACAGCTCAGGCTTATGAAAAATATTTCGAAGAGGGTAAATGGTCAATACACATATGGGATGACATTGAAAATATGGCTTTAGCTTTCTAGAAGCGCTTATCAATGCAAGTGCCAATTTTTCTAAATAAGGGTATCTAGTTTCAGCATCTCCTAGAGTTCGGCTTACATAATAAATAGGGAATTGCGTACCTTGCTCTCCTCGAACTAGTACTCCACTTATCGCTATTTTGGACACTACCAAATATAGGTAAAGTTTTTCATCTATCTTCGGGGTGTGAAGCAAAGGCGGGCTTGATAAGTATCGCTTTAGTTCTTCCAAGGCTCGTTGGCATTTCGGGGTCCATGCGAAATCCTTTTTCTTTTTAAGCAAGGAAAATAAACGGTAACTTTGATCTAACGGCTCAAAATGAATCGACCCAAACCAGCTATTCGCCCTGTTGGTATTTGCACGGCCTTTACACTATCCACGATCGTGATATCCTCAATGGACTTGATCTTATCGGGGTTAATTTCGATACCCCGATTTGATACCATGAAGTCGAGGAACTTACCCGAGCCGACTCCGAAGGCACATTTCTCCGGGTTAAGCTTCATGTTGTATTTCCTCAAGATTTCGAATGTTTCCTGCAAATGAGCTAAATGGTTCTCTGCGCGCAGGGACTTAACCAACATATCATCAATATAAACTTCCATTTTTTACCTATTTGTTCTTCGAACATTTTGTTAACTAGGTGTTGGTATGTAGCTCCTGTATTTTTTAGCCCGAAAGGCATTATGTTGTAAAAATAAGTTCCAAACTTAGTAATAAATGAAGTCTTTTCCTGGTCCTCCGGGTTCATCTAAATCTGATTGTACCCAGAGTAGGCATCGAGAAAAGTTAGGATCTCATGGCCAGTCGTAGCATCGATCATACAATCGATGTTGGGCAATGGGAAAGAATCTTTCAAACATGCTTTGTTCAAGTCCTTATAGTCTACACACATTCTAAGTTTGTTTCTCTTCTTAGGAACTACAACTACATTGGCTAACCATACGGGGTATTTCACCTCCCAAATAGACCATATTTTAATAAGCTTGGTTACCTCGTCCTTTACGAACGCATGTTTTACCTCGGACTGGGCCTCTTTTTTTGCTTCACTGGTTTGAACCTGGGGTCGATACTTAGCCAATATGTGGTGATTTCTAGTGGAATCCCTGTCATATCTAAATTAGACTAAGCAAAGAAATCCATATTATCAATAAGAAATTGAATGAGTTTTTTCCTGAGTTCGGGGGTTAATCCCGTTCCTAGGTATACCTTTCTCTCAGGCATGTATTCGATTAGAATGACCTGCTCCATCTCCTCGATAGTTGACTTGGTTACATCGGACTCTTCGGGAACGATGAAGGTTCGAGTAGGGGTGGGCATCGGTCGGTTCGGTTCGGTTGTGAATATTATCGGTTTTGCATATCGGTTTACAAATATGATAAATCGATAACCGAACCGATAAGATACCGCTTATCGGTTATCGATTAATCACTTATTGACTATTATCGGTTCGGTTATCGGTTTACCCGATAAGATAACTCAATCTAGAGTTAAGCGGGGGGGAAAAGGACAATTCACTAGAGTAAAGTAAAAAATAGAAGAATTCACATATAGTATACCCATTTCTGCGTTCTGGCCACAACTAATATTTGAAGCATGCTTCATTTTAACAAATTCAAGACCCGTGCAATCTCAGAAATTGATACTACATCTCCACAAGCATTTCATCTCCAATTCGTTAGAAATAGAAGTTAACAAGAACATAAATAATAATTTTTTGGTTTCCTACCAAACTATAATCAAGATATCAATGTCTTTCTTCAGATTCTAATTGTAGCAAGAGAAACAAGAGTATTAGTAATTCAACAATTGTCCAAACACAACTGAAATAGTACTAATTCTTATTAGGTTATCGGTTTACCCATTAAGAAATTGGGCAAAACGAGACCCGAACCGATAACCCAATAGTGAAAAAATATTAAATCGTTACCAAAACGTTAACCCAATAACCCGATATTGATACCCCAATAAGCTTTTTTCGGTTCGGGCTATCGGTTATACCCGATATATGCCCAGCCCTAGGTTCGAGGAGTAAGGAAATCCTCTTCTTCGTCCTAAATTACATGTTGCTCCGATTCCATCGAGGTTGGGGATGGTGATTGTTATTTAACCACCTGCTTACCTTTGGTGCCCGATTTCTCCGAGGTAGAAGGATCTGGTCTCGGCACCACCTCCTCAACTGCAAACATCTCTTTTGCAACATGTTGCTCCCCATAAACCGTTTTCACTCCATCCACCATTGGGAACCTCATCATCTGATGAAGAGTTGAAGGTACTTCCCTCATGTTGTGTATCCATGGTCTCCCGAGGAGCGCGTTATACCTCATGTCACCTTAGATGACATGGAATCTAGTATCTTGTATGGTCCTGGCTGTGTTTACTGGCAAGATAATTTCTCCCTTTGTTGTTTCGCTTGCCATGTTGAAGTTATTTAGGACCAGGGATGTAGGTACGATCTGATCTTGTAGGTCAAGCTACTCTACACCCTCGATCTGATTATATTTGTTGAGTTACCTGGATCCACTAAAACATGTTTAACTTGAATTTTATTTAAAAGGATAGAAATTACCAAGGCATCATTGTGTGGCTGAGATATGCCCTATGTTTCCTCGTTATAGAATGATAAGGCATCCTCGAGTACATATCTCCGAGTCCGTTTTTCTCTTGTGATCCACACCTTGTTGCGTTTGAGCACAGGTCCTTGTGGGACATCGACACCGCCAACGATCATGTGAATTACATGTTGTGGTTCTTCTTGTTCATTATTTCTTGCATCTCTTTCCTTGAAGTGATTCTTCGCTCAATGCCACTTCTCCCTTTAGCTGCCTGCAATCTTATGTTCTATGACCATGTGTGCCATGATACTTGCACATCAAGTTCGGGTTACTTTGAGAATGATCAGTTTGTATTGGCTCGGGCCACTTGATGTCTTTGATTCTTCCAATAGCTGACACAATCCCCGATGCATCTACGCTGAAGTTGTACTCCGACAGTCGAGGTGCCTCTGCGGGGCCGGTATGCTTATCGAACCCTCTCTTACTCATGAGCCCTCGAGAACATTGACCTCGATCATTTCTCTGATCATTTCTGGGGGGTTTTCGACCCGAGCCATTGTTTCTTCGATCGACGTATGGCTGATACCGTTCCTTGTTCGATCTTGATTCCCTGTCCATATCCCTAGGGGGCTTGGCTACGAATCTGCTAGGATGAACTGAACCCGATGGGTCTCCCTACTAGTGGTCCTCGACCCTAATTTTTGATTGATAACGGTTGTGCACATCTGACCACGTCACAACCGGATACTCGATCAGGTTCTGATTTAACTGTAACTGTCGAGACGCAATCGAGCTCCTTTCATTCAAACCCTGCATAAAAGCTTGTACTGCCCAATCATCCGAGACCGGTGGTAACTCCATTCGTTCTATCTGGAACCTGGACACGAACTCCCTCAACATTTCGTCATTCCTTTGTTTTATCTCGAAGACGTCCGATTTTCTCGTGGCCACCTTTATGGCCCCCTGTGTGCGCTTTCACAAAGGTGTCTCTAACATAGCAAATGAGTCAATAGAGTTAGGAGGTAAGTTGTGATACCAAATCATAGCTCCTTTCGACAATGTTTATCCAAACTTTTTCAATAAGATTAATTCAATCTCATCGTCATTTAAGTCATTTCCTTTTATCCCGCAAGTATATGAAGTAATATGCTCGTTAGGGTTGGTTGTCCCATTATAGTTGGGTATATCGGGCATGTGAAACTTATTAGGAATAGGCATCGGAGCCACGCTCTAAGGGAATAGTTTTTGTATGAACTTTTTGGCATTTAATCCTTTCAAAACTGGAGGTGCCCCCGGTATTTGGTCAACACGGGAGTTATAAGTTTCCAACTTTTTGTCATTGTCTTCAAACTTCTTCTCTCCGGATTTGATCCTCTTGGTGAGCTCTTCGAGCATCCTAATAATAGTGGGGTCAGTCCCTGAGTCATTTCCATTTGACCTCCCTGGCGCTGGCTCAACGCGTCGAGTGTTTTCATGTTCAGCTACACACGGAGTGTTATTTTGACTTTGAAGTTGAGCAATGACAATCTGTTGAGCTTGTAGCATCTCGAATATCACTTGGAGGTTGATTCCTCTATCACCACTCCTTGTGTTCCTTAGCTGCGAGGCCGGGCTTCCCTGCGTACACTCCCTCTGGGTCTGTGCCTAAATCCGTGTTTCGAGTAATGTGTGAACTAACATCAACTGGTTCCATATTTGGCACTTTTTCAGGGTTTATTGGTGGTACACCGACTCCTATATTGTTGTTTTCTCCAAGACCTTCGTTGTGATAAACAGGTGCGTTTTGTGAGCTAGACATGTTTCAGTCTGAGAATCAAAAACTGTTGACAAGAAAAAGTGTAAAAGTAACGTGTGTAATAAGAATCAGTAAAGAAATAATCACTATTATCTTTAGCCCCATAGTGGGCGCCAAACTAGTTACCTCGAAAATACGAGTAATAATTAAATTTGATTTGTAGTTTTAAAGATATGTGATTAAATTCAATACCAATTAATATTCAAGAAATATGAAGTAGAAATGAAAGAAATAAGTGAGTCAAATTAATATTGTTCAATTGTGGTGGCCTCGAGCTTAGTGACCTCAAGATGAACTAAGAGCAATAAAGTAAGAACAATAAATGTAAAGGACAATTTTGATGAACAGTGAGAGAGAAAGTAGGATGGTATATTCTTGTCAATGATAAGATGATGTTACAAATGATTGGTATCCCCTTTATATAATAGGGGAACCCTAAATAAGGTATATTTCTATTTACAGTAAAGGAATATTCATGATACAGTTGCCTAACCGCCTAGTACGGAATCGTACAATCCTATTCCGGAATTTGCGCTATGATTTTGGAGACGTGGCAGAAATCTAGCTGATTCTGTTACAAGCCCATAAAGGTACAATTTCGGTGTCGAGCATACTTGACTTCAGTATTGCTTGTACTCCTATCTTCGGGCATTGGATTCCGTCCTCAAGCTCGAGTCTAAACTGTCGACCTCGAACTCGAGCTTACTTGAACCCGGACCTAAAGCGATCCCTCGAGCCTGGAAAATCGGTCGTGCCTGATTTCGACCGTATAAAATAACACAGTAACATATCAGATTAATGTGATATTTTTGGTTGTTTAATTAGCCTCGAGGAGTGTGGTTCCAATATATTAGCTACCTTAATTAGTTGTACCACATCAATACTCTCTATCACTAATATTCATCAACCGGTAATATGGTAATAGTAAAATATTCGACACTAAATTAATATAAAGATTCTGAGGGTCCCAAGGAGTTGTAGTTTCAACTTTCAAGTGTCATTTTCTCATTAATACACTATGATTTTTCAAAATCACCCGAACTTGGGTAGTTTAGGTCTATAAATCAATAACTTTTTATTAATTGTGGGGCCACTAACAATTAGTGAGAAAATTCTTAAGCAGATTCAAACTTTTTTTAAATGGAAAAACAGCATAGTCGCTCTCAAATAATAGCAGAAAAATATATTTTTTATATATATATATATATACATACATACATTTTGTATGTTATATACAAAAATTATATATTTTTCGGCTATCAAATATAAATAGATTTTGTCACAAGTTAAAAGCGCAAAAAGCCCCTTATAAATCCCATTATTTGTAGGTTGGAAGTTGGTATAAAAGTAGGGATATTATTTGAAGAAAATGAAAGGAAATGGTGCAGCGAAGTGCTAATCCTCCAAAAGCACAAGTGTCTAATTAGAGATGTTACCTGTACGAGTTATACCATCCAATTACTATTCCTTTTTAAAGTTGTATTCTCTACATTTCTTTCTCTATTCAACTCTTTGAAATCATGTATATATTTAAAGATGATAAAATTCTTGTAATTTTTAATGCGGACAAAAAAAAATGCCTAACTTTGCGGATGAGTAAAGTGCAAGAGAATAAAGAGTTGCTTATTAATTCTAGACTAGATATAGGACTTAGATATTATATGCTCAATAAGGATAAGTCTAAATAGCTAGTAGTATTATTGTACTAGAAAGGGATGACTAATTAGTCCATCTAATTCACCTACCAAATCTTAGCTGTCTTTGGACCCAATCCATTTTTGTTTCTTTCAAATTTTCTGAGAAAAATACATCATATATTTGGCTGTTTTACTTTTCTCAATTGATGTTTAATTAATGAAAAAACTCAAAAAGAAATACTCCAAACAGAACCACAATCTTCTGTGCCTTCTCCCCACACGCACACAGAACACTCTCTAATGTGAAAATCTGAATTGTAAATCTCTAAACTTTGTTAATGGCATAAGAGCTAGAGCTTGCTTTATTTATTTCTAATTCTCTCTAATAATCTCAATAAAACCTAGTTAGACTATCTACACCATGGGATGAATTAATTGGCATGCAAGAAAAACCTCTCGTCACCTTATTCTGTATTAGTCTCTGAACTCTGAACTTCGAATAATAGAGCAACTCATTACATAATTACTGATCTCATATATTTTTATTGTTCATATTTTTCAAGCAAGCCTTGCGGTTTGAGAGCTAAAATGTAGTAACTACAACTATGATTTTAAATCATAGTAGAATTAGAAATTTCTCTTATTACCCTTTTAGTATTAAATTAAGTGCCGTCTGAAAGAAAAGCGATGCTCAAATTTCTCCCAACTCATAACAAATTCATCATATTAGGTATTTACTTGTAAGCTTGAACAAGATGACATGACAGTTTTTTTAATATATACATGTTAGGTAGATTATAGGTACATCACTCACATTTAAAGTCTTTAAAAGATCAAAGAATGGATTATTGTACTACATGTACAAAGCCCTCAAACTTAGCATTATTTTGGCTTGTCTTTTTAAATCTCTTTTTTTTTTTTCTTTTTCTCTCTCTTAAACTACAACTAATAAAATCCCAGTGTAAAAGTAAAGAAAGCTTTCTTGGGGATTGGGGACCCATTCAATGATATAGGAGCTGGATCTTCCTATTATTTAATTACTATTCACATAGTTCAATATTCAAGACGACAAAGAGATGGTTAGGTTGTGTGGTGTGACCGGCTACTGCATGGGGAATACGTTGCATGCATTAATCTACTTTTTCTTCAAATTTAATATAATGTTCAGCTGTATTAATCCTAAAAGTCACTTTCTCTTATATTTCCCTATATCCAGTATCTGTAAGTGTATCCCCACAAACAAAAGTAGTAAGTACTACATGTTAAATCCACCATTGTTGAGTGGATGTTAAGCTCAGCTAAGAATGAAGACGAGGGCTAGGGAGAGAAGTTTCTGGACAGTTGTATCTTCTGTGTATTGAAAGAAAAGAAAATATATTACAATTAGTTTCCACTACTGCTATATGCACGTGTATATATAAACATAAAACCGGCTCACTTAATTAGCTCCAAACCTACAACTAAATCTGTTATAACTAACTTCTAACACCCAACTAACACTATGCTAGAGTGACTGTCTGTCACTCAGTCCTCTACCTCAGCTTCTCACAGTGCACAGCTGTCATCCTAGCACTTCAACACTCCCTTCAAGCTAGGTGGTGTGAAAATATTCAGCAATCCTAGCTTGGACAACAAATGATAGAATTGCACACTACCAAGACCCTTCGTTAAAATGTTTGCCTCTTGCTCTTCTGTTGGCACGTACTCATGGTATATTTGCACCTTCTCCCTTATGAAATGGCAATCAATATCTATGTGTTTTGTTCTTTCATGAAACACATGATTGTTAGCTATCTGCATTGCAGCCTTACTATCTATGAACAACTGTATTGGGGTAGCAACACTGATTTCCAATTCCATGAGTAAACCTAGTAGCCACACAAGTTCAGTTACTATTAGAGCCATGCTCCTGTATTCTGACCCTGGTGAGCTTATTGCTATTGTATTTTGTTTCTTTGACTTCCAAGCTATCAAGGAGTTCATCAACTTCACCAAATACCTTGTTATTGATTTCTTTGAGTTTGGACAACTTGTCCAGTCTGCATCACAAAATGCTCTCAAGGCTATATTTTCTGCACGCATCAACACTCCTAGACCTGGCTCATTCTTCACATATCTCACAATTCTGTAAGTTGCTTCAAGATGTGACTTCTTAGGAGATTACATGAACTGTCTCAAGGTATGCAACACTATATGATATGTCTGGTCTGGTTACTGTCAAGTAAAGCAACTTCCCAACCAATATTTGGTACTCTCTTACATCTTCTAATATTGTATCATCACTGATGTCACGATGCTCATCATATTCAGTAGTAGTAAGTTTCTTGTTCTACTCCATTGGAGTTAATGCAGGCTTAACCTGACAATCCTAATTCTGCAACCAGTTACAAGGCATATTTTCTTTGGCAAAGCAGGATTCCCTTTTGTGATTTGCACACCTCTATTCTTAGGAAGTATTTCAGGGTTCCTAGGTCCTTCATCTTGAAATTGTTTTGTAGAGTGTTCTTGGCTTCCTGAATGAGACCAGCATCGTCACCTGTAATGAGAAGGTCGTCCACATACACAAGTATTATAACCTGTCTGTTGTGCTTATTCAAAGTGAATAAAGAATGATCATGCTTGCTTTTTATGAAACCAGCTTGTAGGAGTGCATTAGTGAGCTTAAGGTTCCACCGCCTAGATGCTTTTTTAATGCCATATAAGGACTTGAGTAGTCTACATCCTGTGTTCCCCCCTTGGCTACCAAATCCAGGAGGTAGTTACATGTATATCTCTTCTTCAAGGTCACATTGAAGAAAGGAATTGTGAAGATCCATGTGAAACAATGGCCATTGATTCATAGCTGCTAATGCAATCACAATCCTAATGGTACCATTTTGATCTCAGGAGAGAATGTTTCTGGATAGTCCGACCCTTCTTGTTGGATGTATCCTTTAGCAACTAATCTAGCTTTGTATCTCTCTATTATTCCATCTGACCTATGCTTGATTTTGTATACCTATTTGCAACCAATGGGAACTTTTCCTTTGAGGATAGGAACCACTTCCCATGTCTTGTTGCTCAATAGTGCATCTATTTTAGTTTATATAGCATCTATCCATTTCTGATCCTTCATTAGCCGATGATAGGATGCGAGTTCAACATTTGTTGTTATTATAGTAAGACAACCCTAATAGGTAGTGCGCAATGCGTCATACCCTAGATAGTTGGACATAGGATATATTCAAGTAGAAGAAGAAGGCTTCACAGTTGGGTAAATGTAATCCTTTGTCCAGACTGGTGGTTTAGATCCTCAGCTGGTTCTCCTAAGTTGCATATGTGATACTTCCTCATTTGGCACCTCTACTGCTCGGTGTGACTGCTGAACTAGAATCTCTCCATCACTACTGTTGGATAAGTCATCCAGCTGAGGCATTGCATCTTCATTTTCAGCATATAGTTGTCCCATTTCTTGAGCAGGATCCTGCATTTCCTAAACATGAGTATGTTGTTGTTGAGATGTATATTGTTTTGTTGCATACTTTCTAGCTGTTTCAAAAAACAATGGAGGAATTCTTTTGTATATTGTTTTGTTGCATACTGTCTAGCTGTTTCAAAGAACAATGGAGGAATTCTTCCTTCTTTCATCATCATGAATGGGAATACATTCTCTCTGAATGTAACATCCCGATGACAAAAAACTTCTTATCCTTGAGATTGTATAATTTGTACACCTTTTGTGATGCTGAATATCCCATATGGAGTGTTGTTATTGCCCTAGGTAGAAGTTTATCGTTCTGGTTAGTGACAGTAGCAAAACAAATACAGTCAATAACCCTTAGGTAAAGTAGTGAAGGTGGTGACTTGTGAAAGACCTCATATGGTGACTTGCCACCTAGTGCAGAGGATGTCAGCCTATTTATCAAGTATACAGTTGCTAGTACATAATCTCCCCAGAAATGTAATGGTATACCTCCCTAAAACCTCAATGCTCTTGCTACTTCCAAGATATGCATGTGTCTCCCCTCCACTACTCCATTTTGTTGTGGATTGTGTGGGCAACTTCTCTGATGTAATATGTCATTGTCTGATAAAAAAGTTGCACATTCAGAGCTGAAAAACTCAGCTCTATTATCAGTTCTAAAGCATTTAACATTATGGTTAAATTGCACATTCACCATCTTGATGAAAGACTTTAGAAGCACAAGTGTATCACTTTTCAACTTCATTGAGAACACCCAAATCATCTTTCAATAATCGTCTACAAGCGTTAAAAAATATCTATTTCCATTAGAAGTAGGCACCTTGTAGGGTCCCCAGATATCTATATGCACTAATTGAAAGATCAATCATGCTCTAGTTGTACTAAGGGGAAAAAACTTCCTAGTTTGTCTTACTAATGGACATGCAGTGCATTTATTGAAATTGCAATTTATAGGCATCTTGTTCTTCATGAAAGCCAGTTGCCTCATTACTCTGGCTGGTACATGTCCAAGCCTTTATGCCAGACATTATTGTCTGTAGTAGTATCTTCCGTCAAATAACTCATAATCTGTTGCCTGAGCTTATTTGTACTTGATCCATCTGGTAATAGCAGATATAGATCACCCTTTTCTTTACCAATTCCCTTCACTTTCCCAGTGCATAGGTTCTGGAATACACAGAATGATGGAGAGAAAAGCACTGAAAAAAATAGTTCCTTAGTCAATTTTGAAACTGACAGTAAGTTGTATTTGAAGTCAGGTACACACAGAACATTGTGAATTGATTCACCACCTGTGATAATACACTTTCCTTGGTATACAACTGGTACTGATTTTCCGTTTGGTAGATGAACATTACCTTTTTTGGAGTTAGGTAATTCAGTTATATCAGCCAACAAGTTAATGTTTGAAGTCGTATGGTTTGTTTCCCCTGTATCAATGATCCAAGGAATGTCACATGTTTGAGTCAAGTGTGAATCACTGTTACCTGCCATATTTGCTGCAAACTCTTCTCCTTTGTCCTGATTCAATAGCTTCATTATCTGGTTGTACTACTCATCAGTAAAATAGTTGTGCATTTCTTCTCTTGCTACATTAGAATTTGCAGTTGTGGTTGCCTGAAACATGTCATCATTTGCATGAAATCCATCACGCATGGCTGCATTGGCTTGTCGATACTCTTGCTTCTTCTTTCCTTTGAAACCAGGTAGGTAGCCCACTAACTTATAACAAGTATCCTTAGTGTGGTCTTTGGTTCTGCAGTACTCACAATATAGATTTCCATATATCTTGAACTTCTGTGGGTTATCTCTAGCACTCATTAAAGAAGTAGAATCATTCACCTCACTCATAGGTGTATTGTTCATACAAACTTTCCTTTAATTTGGCTCTCCTCATGAACTAGCATAGCATATGCATGACTCACACTTGGTGATGGGGACAAGAGTAACATCTGACTTCTAATGGCACTAAAGCTATCATTTAGTCCCATTAAAAACTGAAAAAGCTTCTGTTATTCTAGGTGTGTTATGAATTCTCTTATTTCGGGAGTTACATGCAGAGTTGGAATTAGAGCACTATACTCATCCCACAACAGTTTAAGTCTAGAATGATAAGCAGAAATACTGGAGGTACCTTGAGAAACTGTAGCAATCTCGCAATAAAGATTGTAGATCCCTGATCCATTGATTTTACCAAAACGATACTGTAAATAAATCCACACCACATGAGTATTACTGGCATAGACTATCCCATTCACTAATTCCAACGACAGTGTTCATGATCCAAGTCAAAATCGTGGCGTTGACACGTTCCCAATCTTTGCCTAGATCATTAGTGAACTGATGCATGTACCGTTTATAAACCCTAATTTTTGTCTAGCTCGCAACGCGATCTTCATTGCTCTGCTCCAGACTGCATAATTCTCGCGGCCAGTCAATTGGCTGAAATTATTATGTTTTCTGGCGCATCTCAAAGTTGTAGGTACAACGGATGTCGTGGATTATCAATGTCTAAAGCAGTCGTTACATATTTACTCAGAAATTGGGGATTTGAGGATAAGCAAAGAAACGATTGAAAGTTCTCTGCAATTTCATAAAACAACTCTCAAACTAGAGTCTCAGCTTCGTTCGATTCTCTTTTGATTTGATATCGTGTTAAATCCACCATTGTTGAGTAGATGTTAAGCTTAGCTAAGAATGAAGACTAAGGCTAGGGAGAGAAGCTTCTATAGAGTTGTATCTTTTGTGTATTGAGAGAAGAAAATCTGTTACAATTAGTTCCCACAACTGCTATATACACGTGTATATATATACATAAAACCAGCTCACTTAATTAGCTCCAGACCTACAACTAAATTTGTTGTAACTAACTTCTAACACCCAACTAACACTATGCTAGAGTGACTGTCTGTCACTCAGTCCTCTGCCTCAGCTTCTCAGCTTCTCACAGTGCATGGTTGTCATCCTAGCACTTCAACACTACATTTTGGTAAAATTATTAACTTTTGAGACTTCATTCTCAACCAAATGAAACTATCATAAAAATAAAGGAATAATTAAAATACTGCATGTGTTGTGATAAATATCATATTATAGTAGATGTCTACTCTTCCTCCACGATCTTAATCTCAAATGCCTAATGACATATTCAATGACATATTTTGCATGTTCAATGACATATTCCATGACATATTTTCTTCACTTGGTATGCTTATATAAAGGCCTTGTAATAGCTAGGAAAATACACACAATTGAAGAAGAAAATCTCTTCCTTCTCTCTATCTCCATTTCTTGTTCATATTGTACTAAATTGCTTTTATTTCCTTGTTCCATATTGTTACTTTGAGTTATATTTCATAACACGTTATCAGCACGAGTCTCTAACTAATTGAGATTATTTGCGCTAGTCGGATTTTTATCTTCTTCCCAACAAAGATATACTTGATATTATCTTATGAAGTAAGAAAAATGAAATGTCTTGTCGTAGAAAGGTGATATTAATTCCATACTCCATAGCAATTCTCATGTATATATATGCTAAAATTGATAAAAGATATCATGACATACTTACTTGTGGTAATAATTACTACGTAAACTTTTATACTAATCATATAGTGAATTGATTAGATTACTAATTTGTGGAGTACTAAAATAGCTTATTGTTTATGAGCATGAAATTTTTCTCTTGGTTGGATAGTTGGACTCACCAAAATCTAATAATAAATTAAAGCGCATAACATGGTTTATAAACTTGATTGATATTTTCTTATGATTATTAACTACTAATCTGAAGTTGCTTTTGTAGGAGATATTGTTAGGTAAATATTTTACTTTATTTTTCTCTTTTAAATTCTTGCAACTCTATAATTTGATTTTATATACAAGCAAAGACAACAAAGTTTGATTATAACTCTAATGAAGTTAGTAAGAAATTATAACCACTAGAAGTGGTAAAATTTCTATGTCTTGCCATGATCAAAGTTATGTATGATCGTGACCACAAGAAGTGAAAACTCGTACCATTGAATTTGCTTCATTCTCATTCCCTTAAGACAATGTGATAGCAATATGTGATAAGTCTGAAAGAAGACAAAATTATTACCGTGAAGGTATCAATGGATGTGGACGTGGTATTAGACGGAATTATAATCGTCATCATTGTGATAATGAGAATAATAAGGATTCTCAAAATAATACTTCACTCTGTGAGAGTAATATTTGTCATCGATTTGACATGAGATTTTATAAGGCACATACAGATGATTATGGTCCATTCATGATGTGAAAGTGACAACATCTGATTTATGAATACATATTCATTCTTCAAAGAATATGAACGTGCTAGTGGTAGTGAATATACCACACTCATCTCTAGAAGGAGGTTTGAGATGATATAAGAAAATAATGTCATCATTATGGCATGAAGGGTCATTGGTCACGTACCTATTGTACGCCAAAATATTTTTGCAATTATGGCATAAATGGTCATTGGTCACGTACCTATTGTAAGCCAAAATATTTTTGCGATGTGATTATTAAAGGGCAATAATAATACAAGAAACATATCTTGCACATAATTTTGACCATGACCAAAATAGTATAACTTTCTCCTTTAAGGAGATATTCACCATATGTATGTTGATGAATATGTGGTAGTACCAAATTAATTGAGAGCTCTAGAAGAGCTAGTATTGGAGAAACACAATTGATTACCAATAAGGTATTGTATTGTAGTAAGTCTCAAAGAAACTTATTTAGTTTCCAAAGTATACGCGAAAGCGATTGATTATATTGATACTATAAATAAAAGAAAGATTTAATATCTTCTATTACTACAACTTGTAGCTGGGTATATGTATGTAAAAATCTACCCGCTTTATTCTCCAGTATGTACTGCACATATAAAAGAATACCACAATGAAGTGGATTTTTATTGATATAAAAACCCATATTGTACACGTCATGGTGTGAATCTGAAGTTTATCAATATTGATAATTTATTCAGTTGGCATAATTGATTTAGCCATATAAATTTATGTATGATGTGCAAAAATAATAGAGAATTCACATGGGTAAATATTAAAAGAACTAGAAAGTTCTTTACGAATTCTTTTACATTGTTTGTTTTCATTAATTAGTAAATCAACTAAAATTGGGACTGAATCCCATGAATGCTGGAAATATCAAAGGTAAATATGGGCTCATTCACCTGCCATGTATACCACATAAGATGCATCTATGAGATGGTTACATGCGCGATTATTTGTTAACCCGCAATATGGTATTTGCGAGGTAACTTGCTCAATAAATTAATTTAGAGCATAATTTCCAGATTTGTTATTCAAGATAGTTTATCTTGATAAGTTGGTTTACATCACAATTAGTTTAGAAAAATAATTTATTGAGTGTCTCCTCCACTTAATAACTAAACAATATTTATGAGAACAAAATTTTGTATATCGGTTTGATATACGTTATATACGAAAGTATATTATTTTCTCCCTTCACAAGTGGTTCGGGGTCAGGAACAAAATAATTCCATCTTATTATTATTTTGTGCGGTGTATATTTTGATTAACACCATAATGCACAAAGATGGATTTTCAAAATTGAGGAAGCAAGTTAGTTTTTCTAACATGAGGGGGAGAAAAGACAAACAATTGAGAAAACGTTACGTGTAATGAATTATCATGTGTAAATCTAGATATTTCAATAAGATAATATGAACTTGAAATTCATAAAAGATAATTCATCTGCAATATATTGCAAAGCATGCCGGACGCATTTGCTGACCCAAAAAAAGTAACTATATTCTCATTGCAAATGCTCATATTAAGTCCTAGAAGGACAAAGTCTATGGTACACTTAAAGCTTATAGACAATCGATTTCAAATAAACTTCTTTATAAAGAAGATGGGAAAATGATCAAAATGATCATAATAAAGGAGGCAAGTGATCTAGAAGATCACATGACATAACACTTCATAAAATCTCATGAGAGATTCAGGTACCTGAATATATGAATGAAGAGATCTTTGTGTTATGTCTTTATGAAAAATAAGGAGATTGAAACTGATATAAAATATTCGTCGATGAAATCTATGATAGATTTGTTTAATTGATTCATGTACGACACATACAATATTCAAAGAGAAGAAATATTTTTCTCATTTAAGTATGTATAAGGCAGATATTACTATAATTTTTGGTAGTAGTAATCTAATTGAAAGCTCTGAAAGAGCTACTATAAATCTGCCTAAAGGAACAATACTTAACATAGAGAATGCAATGTTCTCCTCCAAGCCCAAGAGGAACTTGTTGAGTTTTAAAGATATGGATATCATATTGAGACAATAGATGAGAATAATCTTGAATATCTCATCATTACCAAGAATATCTCTGGCCAAAAGAGGGTTATTAAGAAGTTCTCATCTTTATCTTGTGGCATGTATTGGACAAGAATTAGTGCAATTGAGGCACATTCTACAGTAAACCAAAAGATTACTGATTCCAATACTTTTGTACTTTGGCATGATCGATTGGGACACCCTGGATCAATCATAATGAGACGAATTATAGAAAACTCAAATAGGCATTCATTAAAGAATTTAAAGATTCTTTCAAATACTGAATTTTCTTACACTTCATGGTATCAAGGCAAGTTAATTATTAGACCATCACCAACAAAGGTTGGAATTGAGTCCCCTGCGTTTTTGGAATGTATACAAGGGGACATTTGTGGACCTATTCACCCACCTAGTGGGTCGTTTAGGTATTTTATGGTCTTAATAGACGCATCTTCTAGATGGTCTCATATGTGCCTATTGTCATCTCGCAACCTCGCATTTGCAAAGTTAATGGCACAAATAATTTGATTATGGGCGCAATTTTCCGATAATCCAATTAAGTCTATTAGACTTGATAATGTTGTTGAGTTTTCATCCCAAGTATTTAATGATTATTGCTTATCAATTAGGATAAAAGTGGAACATCCTGTAGCTCATGTTCACACTCAAAATGGTCTTGTGGAGTCTTTAATTAAACGTCTGCAATTGATAGCAAGACCGTTATTCATGAAAATAAGGTTGCCTACTTCTGTTTGGGGTCACGCCATTTTGCATGCAGCAATGCTAGTTCGTCTCAGACCGACGAATCATCATAAATATTCCTTGTTGCAATTATTTTTGGGTCACGAACCTAATATATCCCATTTAAGAATTTTTGGATGCGCAGTATACGTGCCTGTAGCACCTCCATATCGTACTAAAATGGGTCTGCAAAGAAGATTAGGAATATATGTTGGGTTTTGAATCGCCTTCTATTATTCGCTACCTCAAAACATTGACGGGGGATTTGTTTACTGCACGATTTGCAGACTGTCGATTTCATGAGACACTTTTTCCAAAATTAGGGGGAGAAGTTGGTGAAACCAAACGAGAAATTTTGTGAAAAAATCCATCATTATCTCATCTTGATCCATATACCTCTATTTGTGAAAATGAGGTACAAATATATAAGGCACACCTTGTTGCACAAGGATTTTCAAAAAGTTCTGGTGTCGATTATGAAGAAACATATTCACCCGTTATGGATGCTATAACATTCCGTTATCTCATTAATTTTGATGTCCATAAAAAATTTGACATGCATTTAATGGATGTGGTTACCGCACCTTTATGGCTCACTTGATAATGAGATATACATGAAAATTCCTGAGGGATTTAAAATGCCTAACGTACATAATTCAAAGTCCCGGAAAATATTTTTAATCAAATTGCAAAGATCTTTGTACGGTCTAAAGCAATCAGGACGAATGTAGTATAATCGTCTTAGTGAGTATTTATTAAAGAAAGGCTATATAAATGATGTCATTTGCCCATGTATTTTTATAAAGAAAACAACATCGGAATTTGTGTACATGCCGTAAATGTTGATGATATAAACCTTATTGGAACTCCTATAGAACTCCAAAAGGCAATTGATTATTTAAGGAAGTAATTCGATATGAAATATCTCTGAAAGACAAAATTATGTATTGGTTTGCAAATTGAACATTTGGCAAACGGAACTTTTGTTCATCAATCTGCCTATATAGAAAAGGTATTGAAACAGTTTCACATGGATGGAGCACATCCATTAAGTACTCCGATGGTTGTTCGATTACTTGATGTGAATAAGGATCCATTCCGACCTCAAGAAAAGAATGAAGAGCCACTTGGTCCTGAAGTACCATATCTTAGTGCAATTGGTGCACCTGGTAATATGGCTGATTTGTTCACAAAATCTCTATCGACGTCAATCTTCAAGAAGCTAGTACATAAGATCGGGATGCGAAGGCTCAAGGATGTGAATTAATGCTCTCATTAGGGGGAATTAATGTGCATTGCACTCTTTTTTTCTTACAAGGTTTTGTCCCACTGGGTTTTTCTTGCAAGGTTTTTAACGAGGCAACCAAAAGGCGTATTTCTAAACATGTGTACTCTTTTTCCTTCAGTAGGATTTTTTTCCCATTGGGTTTTATTTTAGTAAGATTTTAACGAGAGACATTATCTATAGACATACAAGGGGGAGTGTTGTGATAAATATCACATTATGGTGGATGTCTACTCTTCTTCCATGATCTTAATCTCAAATGCCTAATGACATATTCAATGACATATTTTGTATGTTCAATGACATATTTTCTTCATTTGGTATGCTTATATAAAGGCCTTGTAATAGATATGAAAATACACACAATTGAAGAAGAAAATCTCTTCCTTCTCTCTATCTCCATTTCTTGTTCATGTATTACTAAATTGCTTTTATTTCCTTGTTTCATATTGTTACTTTGAGTTATATTTCATAACAGCATGATATTAATTAACATCCATGTAGAGCGCATAACTCCGCCTTCTTTTTTTTAATTGGTTAATTGAATTGTTGTACATGCAACAATTTAACTAGGTACACAAACAGGGGAATTTAGGCTAAAGTTATTGGGTATGTAAACCTATGATCTTTTCGTCAAACTGGATATTTTATGTAATTTTTAAAAATTAATTTAATATTATTTGTCGGCACCCATAATCTAAAAGGGATCAATATTCACTAAATACTTCCTTTTTATCTTTTACTAGTAGTGTATCTATATTCTAAGTCCTAAATCCGTCTATATAACACGAAGTGCCTAATTTTATTTAGAATGAGTAGAGAAAATACTTCCGTTTTCTTGTTGATAGTTCATAAATACTACCTACTGATGCTTATCTCTCTTCTATATCCTTTTTTTCTATTTCTCAACAAGGAAAAAATACGTACCTTAAAACTTGAAGTGCGCCTATTTTAACTAGAGAATTGTCGTCCCAAACCTAACACATAGATGAATCATGTGCGCTAACATTTTGATTGATTAAAAGGTACATCTTTGTCAACATCATTTCTAGAATTTAATTACTACTATATATATATACCCATTTAATTTAATTCTCGGGACATGCATGAATTTCTTAAAACCCCACGGGACCACAACCCATGTTACTCAATTATCATAAATTTGAAGGAAAAAAATAAAATAGTTAATGGTATATTTAGTGATCCAGCATCAGTTACTGTCCGAGGCAGACTAAATATGAGAAGTTATGGGTTTAGAATTTTAGGGTTTTTTTTTTTTTTTTTGTTATTAAATTTAAAATTAATAATTTATATATATATTAAATGAATTTTTAAGATAAAAATATAATGTTTAAACCAAAAGTGTTGGATTTTGCCGTATACTCACTTCCTACGCTCTAGTTCCGTCCCTGATTGGTGCACTTTAATAGTATGCTACATACTCCCGTACTTATTTATCTATATGAACTTAGAATTTATCTAACAGCTAATTTTTTTTTTTACCCCTAGGCTGACCATAATTATTACTCCACTATTTACTAACTTAGATATAGCTAGAATATTTACAACTCCATAATCTCTGATAATTTTACAACTCGCTTCACAAAATAAGATTCTTTCCCTGTCACTGGAACCAACCCACTGCTTCAGCCTCCTTCTGGCCCCTTACATATGGGTTGGGTTATGACTTAAAAAGGGAATTTTTTCACAAATAGCTGTCCATATTTATTATTTATTTTTTTTAATCATATATACTATAATTTTTTTTATTTACTATACATGTAGTACATAAATTATACATATATTATACATTTACCGACTATTTTTAGTATAAGAGGTTGGATGGGCGGCTATTTGAGTTAAGTCTTCCTTAAAATAAGAATAATGTTGAAAGCCCAATATGTTTATAGTTATTTCTCAGTTATCACCATACGGAGAAAGCCCAGCATAGGCAATGTCGTTTAGTGTAGAAATGATACCAGGTAGCCACTTTACAGGGCTGTATTTGAGAATCAGTGATTTTACTTTTTAAGTTTAAATTTTTCGGATAAAAATATTTTAAATTATTCTGAAGGTAAGATTTTTAGTTTAAAATTTCAGAATAAAATAAGTACCGGTTAATCTTTAAATAGCATCCCTGACAATAGTTATCTGTGCACTTGTCCCTCGTTTATTAGAGTAAAAATCTTATCAAATTGGGCAAGTTACATGTTTGGCAAGTCAATACAAGATAATTATATTCGCTAGTCAATATATAAGGAATATATATACTGATTATGTAAAAAATAGATATTGTTTTTTGTATACTACTGTATTAATATATATAAATATATATTTACTAGCTATTAGTTTTTAGAGCGGCTATAATATTATAATTTCCCTATCAAATTCACAGGTCACAAGTTATGGGCTTCTTGGTGGAATATTTCGAGATAATTCAAGTGTGGGCTATCCTTTATAAAAATTCGTTAAAATATCACGGTATAAACAGTTTCCACACTGGTCAATGAAAAATAGTCAGCGTTTACCAAGTCAATGAAAAATAGCCACTATTTTGTTGCAACAGGGACCGGTTCAGTATAATATACGAAAGTTCTGATGCATTTGTGTACGAACTCCAGCATATTATGCTGGACCGGTATACTTTGCTAACTCCTGTAAAATTTGCGGGAGACTAGAGCACCAGTGCTTCAAGCTCCAGTATATTATACTGGACAATTATACTTGCTGGAACTCCCGTAAAATTGACGGGAGTTCCAGCATAATTATGTTTGAACTCCCGCAAAATTTGCAGGAGTTCCAGCATAGTTACCCTGGAACTCCCGTAAAATTTACGGGAGTTAATGCATACTTATGCTAGAACTCCCGTAAAATTTGCGGGCGTATTTTTCCAGATTTTGAACAATGTTTTCGCTCATATTTAAAGTGGCTAAATTTCGATGACTTTTGAAACTTGGCTATTTTTCAACGACCAGTGGTAAATCTGGCTATTTTTGAATTTCTCACTAAAAATTCTTTTGGTCAATCCAACTATATGTATTGCTAAATATAAATGGGATTTTTACCTAGTATACTATATTAGAAACGTATTTACCTATATTCTCTATGTTTTGATGTTTTTAATGAGTATATTGGTTTTTCTTACAAATTGTATATATTGCTTCTAAAAAGACTCCCACTCTTATTAGTATCTTCAATTAAGGGGTTCAATTATATCATTTTCTTTTTTTTTCCTCTCCTCTTGTTTCTCCTTTTTTCTTTTTACATCAAAATTCCTTAATCTACGCCCAGAATTCTCATATTTTCTCTTGCGACCGTTACTGACAACTTTATAGTATTAAAAAATATCCTGAAATTTTATGATAACTGTATCATAATTGTATTTGAAATATATCAGATACATCAATGCCTAAAACATAAATATATCATACTTGTATCACTATTGTATCTAACTTGTATCCGGTATATTAATACCCAAAATAATATCTGATACTATACTAATAAATTAATATACAATTATCATACTTGTGATACAAACTGTGAAATTCGTCCCGAATGCACAACTGCTCATTACAATATACATTGAATATACAATTATTATACATTTGCAATACAATTCCTGTAAACATTATGATATATATACAATTATAATACAATCGTGATACATTTCTGAAAAATCGTGACAGTTATGATCTTCATCTTCTTCAAGTTTCAATCACAACTCCACACTAAAAATTTAATATAATCGTATTATAATTGTATAAGTATTGTATCGAGTATTATTTTAGGTATTGAAGTATATATATACAAGTCACATACAATAAAAAATTTGGAAAGAAGACAAGATTAAAAACTTACCCACAACTTGATTCTAGAGGAATATTTTGAATTTTGTCGTATTGTATCAATTTGGGTAATTCGTAAGAAATGGAGAAATTGAATTTCAAAAGCTTTGAAAGAGAAAAAGAATTTAATTTTTGGGGTAAATAACTTTGGGTAAGCAAGATTTTGGTAAGCGAGATTTCTGACTATGGTAAGAATAAGTTTGATTAATTGTTAAGAAAGAGAGAAGATGATTTTGTAATCCTTTGAAGTGGGAAAGAATCTTAAATGTAGGAGGAATTCTTGATTTTCTAAATAAAACCAATTAATTCGGAAGTAACGTCAATACTAAAAGTAGCTAAAGAAGAGTATAATTTTATTGTCAATTCTAGTAATAATCCCATATTATACACTATAGTAATTGCCCAATGTAATAATGACACTAAAACATAAAATACAACTGCTATATAATTTTCTATCACAGTATATCAACGGAAATAATGGAAGTTGGAGACACAAGAAAATTTCTAAAAAAATGGGGGTTGAGTACATGTAACTGATGAGCTAGATTTAAGGATCTTGAATTTTTTCTTTTTTATGATTTTGTATATAACTAGTAAATATAGATATACAAAGTAATTAATAAGGAACCTAAATAAAGATGATAAATAGGTTTCTATTATAGTTTAGCTAGGTAAAAACCCCAATATTTATCCAACCAGTATTCATTGAAATAATCAAATACAATTATCAGTCCAAGCCAAACATGCTTTTGCTAACATATATAAGTTTTTGCGTGTATACATACTAGTTTATTTATTTTTGAAGAATTAGCCCTAATAGCTGACCATTTGACCACTTAAACTAAAATTAGTTGATAAAGGTATAATATATTATATATGTATAATGGTATATAATTAATGTATAATATGTATATAGCTAGAAAAAGTAAACAATGAATATGTCCGTTATTTGTGTAATGATTCCTTTCTTTGTTGATATTCCGGCTTTCCTAAAGTGCATCCATCTCTCTCCATCTTGGTTCAACGACCTAAAAAGGAAAAATAACCTAGCTATAATGGTAGATGTGAAGATTTTTCAATTGTCATTCTCACATAAATGGGATTCTTTTTTTAATAGAATCAGATATTTTCTTCATAAATAGTACAGAATATGTGCCCTTCCCTCGGTTAGCTTCGGCCCAGTAGCCGGTGAGTTTGTTGTTATTTTTTCCTCTTGTTCATTTCATTGTTTCAGTTATAATTATTTTATATTTTTTGTCACTATTTGTTCTTTTTATTTTATATGGATCATTTATGTGAAACACAATTATTTTGTGGCATCTCAAAGTGTTGGTAAAGGTTCATTCTCAAAAAAAAAAGAATGCTATTCAAGGCTTTGAGTTATCGCAAGTCTTGCTTTGATTATCTGATTGCTGAGATGACTAAGAAGGTAAGTAATTGTTTTATCAGTTAGTGAAAATACTTTAGACTATAATATTCTTTATCTAGAGATTTATCTAATAGTAGTTAATTTGGCAGGTAAGGTTAATTATCCTCAATCAAAGAGAATTACTATTTATGACAAATAGAAAATTTCCAATACAAGTATCATGGTAAGCTTCGTATAGCCTATTTTTCTTCATCTTATACAGTCTTTCAATAATCACCTTATATTATTACAGAGATTTTAAGACATTGTGTATGGTGAAGAACTTTGAACAATTTTTATTTATATATGGATTAGTCAAATTAAGTTTGGCTATCATTTCATTTATTATCTTGCCGAATTTCTTCCCTATCATGCAATCCTCAATGTCCTCAAACTCTAATACTAACTGTTTTATCAAAAAAATGTTAAAACTTTTCTTAAAACAAATTAATAAGAAAATAGGAGGTGAATCCCAGTAAAATATAATAACTACTATATCTGAAAACTCAATGCATTAACGATGTAGGTTCATGTCCGATAATATTGAATGCCAATGATTATCAATAAATACAATAAAGAAAACATGTAATGAATGTAGATAATGATAATAATTGTAATAAGAAGGAACTTGTCACCCAAATGTTAGATGACTTGTATCACTCTCCTTCCTAACAACAACGTGGGGACAATATAATATGAAGGTGGACAAGAGAGCCTTGGATCTTGTGAGTAAAAGATATATGTTGAATAATGGAATCAATGGACAAGACAAGCTTTGTATATTCTCTGTAGTCAACCTTTACAATGTGTTCTTATCCCAAAAGTGAATATCCCATTTTCGTTCTTTATATCTTCATATTTATAAGGGATATTCCTAAGAAACCTTAAAAAATACAACTGAGAGAATATCCAATGGAATATTCTTCCTTTCTATTCTAAACTTATTTTACGGTTGCTTCTGTACATTCTTTACTTGACCTCGGTATTAATCCTTCTTAAGACGATCCCTTGCCATTATGCCATGGTCAGCTTAATCTTTGACCGTGTCCAGTTGCAGTTATTAAGTCCAGTCTAAATTTTGACCAATACAGTTAGTCCCTACGCTTGTTGAGGTTGTGATCTTGGATGTCCTCGATGAGCGGACTCTGTTTCTTCAAACCAAGGTCGAACTGGTTGCGTTGTCATCGAGGCTGCGGTTGGTATGGCTGATGTAGGATGATGTCATAGCCACACGCGTCATCGTTGCACGTCTTCCTAATGTAGTGTTTGTGCTTCTGTCGCTTCAATTTTGGTGCCATTTGACGTCTCTTTGCCTCGATTCTGGTGTCACCCAACCCTATAAATAGAGAAGAGGGACTTCATTTTCGAAACTTTCATCATTTCCTATTTTTCATGCATATTGTTCTTCTTTGTTCTTCTTCTCTGATCTCTACTTCCGATTTCTTGCAGCTACTTCAATTCCAGTCCCTGATTTCTTTTCCGGTTGATATCTTCTTTCTCCGAGTTTGCTGTACACACTTTACTACAGAAATATGTAAATTCCCCTCATATTCACGATGGAGTCTCCGATGCCACTACTTCATCGGTAGCCATTCCTCCCGGCGGCGAGGAATCCATGGTTTAGAAAGAAGAAAGCTTCCCCACCATAGAGGAGGTGGTTCCCAAAAATTCTTTGGTAAAAAATGACTTCCCAAAGGAACCTGCTCCCCCTCCTACTCAGGAGCTTTTTGAGATGGGGCTACGTCAAATAACCGACCTTCAGTCCAAATATCGTATTCCTTCTCACATCAAAATTGTTCCGGCGGGAGGCGACATAGTACAGGTTCACCGACCTGGATATTGTGTTTTCTACGTTTATCCATTCTTAGTTGGTTATTCTATTCCTCTTCTCCCCCCCCCCCCCAATTAGCGG
>MU728550.1:35622-56925 GCA_026770625.1 Nicotiana glauca
TTACAATGTCTACCCCGCACAGCTCTCCCCTTATTTATACAAAGTTTTTATGATGCTGTCGAAGTACACAGAGTTGGTCGGCTATGAGGTCGATATTTGTCATCCGCTACATCTATTCTCGCCCAATTTTTATAGAGGCTCATTGATACATCTGTGACATCGTGGGACCAAAGGGTTGGTGGTCGGAATGTATGATAAGGCGAACTGGCGGTTCTGGCATAAATACTTCTTCATCAAGACCGAGTATCTGGTGGCGATTCCAATCGGGTTCCCCGAGCAATGGAACTATAATCGTAAGTATCTTGATATATGTTCATTATTTTCTCTTTTCTTCCCCTTCTTTCATTTTTGAAACACTCACGAATTCTCTGTTTTCAGTTGAGAGGTGTGCACCTTCTCTCGTATTTGATATTGAAGATCGGGTGGCTCGCGTGTTACGCCACACCGTGGAAATTCGTGATTGGGCATCCTTTCATAAGCGCTTTGGACCTAATACTTTGTCCAGTAAGTGTTATTTCTACCTTCTAGCTTATTGCCGCCCACTGTCACCTTTTGATGCAACCTTCCTTTGGTGCTAGGTTGGCAAGCTTCCAAAAAGGCAAAGGCACCAGTGCCTACATTTTGCCAGGCTATCGCGTCAGTTGGAATGCGGTTCGTACTGGTCGAGTCCGCACGGGGTGGTTGTACTCTAGTCCCGCCGTCAGGTGAATTCGCCTCATGGGAAGCCATCACCTCTGTTGAGACCTCTGATCACCGCATTTTGCATCTAGTTGACGAGTCATCTTATGGCGAGGAGCAGGCGGTACCCAGGAAAAGACGGAGGGTGGATATTGGAAGCGCCGATGTTGTTGATACCGAGTCGGAAAGGCTCATTGGTTTGAATGTGGGGACAGCTCCCTTACCGAACGTTGAGGTTGATCCCACGCGGGCTATCATTATGGAGGAAAGACCATCAGCGATCGAGGTGACCTACGAAAGAAGGGAATCTGCTCGGGTGTCGAAGTCGGCTCATCTTCAGCAGATAGAAGGGACAGAATCGTCATCTTAGAAGACGATGGGTTGGGTTCTGACATCGACCCTGAGGAAGTACGGGCTTTTGAGGAGAGGTTTACCCCAGTGGAGATAAGGACAGAGGAACCCAATCGGCACATAGTTATCCCCGTGGATTATGACCTCTTGGCCAACTCAGAACGGGCGGTGCCAGCCTTCACTCCCCTGTGCGCGGATTCTGGGAATAGCACGCTACAGATGCTGAAAGATATGGATCTGTCGTTGGGTATATTTGGCGTGACCTTGCGAGTAAGTTTGCTTTTCCCATGTTAGTGTAAGTTTGTTTCGTATGTGTAACTTGCTTACATTGACCTCTTCTCTCTTTTAATTTTTGTATGTCAGACCCTTATTATGGAGATTGAGGGTGACCGGCAGGAGGAGCGGATGATGGCCATTTTTTAGAAGATGGCATATAAGTACAGAGAGTACCATTCCAAGTACTGAACGCTAGTCGACTTTCTCAACTAGGATGGCCAGTTTCAGTCACTTCGTGATGGGATCAAGCAAAAAGAGGATGAGCTAAAGAAGAAGGACGAGGAGCTGACAGAGAGGGACGAGGAACGAGGAACTTTTGAGAGCCATCAGCAGGTTTAACGTGCTTGAGGGAGCGCTAAAGGCTAAGGAGGACGAGCTCGAGGTGAGCAAGGGAGTGATGGCCGAGAATGCTAACCTTTAGGCATAGGTGGCATCTTTAACGGTTGAACTCGAGCAGAGGGAAGAAAGAGCCATCGGCTTGAGGGATAAATTGAGTGCCAAGTTCAAAGAGTTGGGTCGAGCTAAAAAAATCAGAATGGCCACTTCGACTGAGACGGCGGCCATAGATGACGCCCTCCGTGTTTGCAGGTCCGAGCAGGCTATTGAGGCGGAAACATTGACACTTAAGGAGGCAAGGTTTGAGGAGCGTACCATGGGTTTGGAGGTGGAGTTGTTTGAGTTAAATGAGCAAGTCGTCATCTTGAGGGCCGAGAAGACACAACAGCAGGCACAAACGTCTACATCTCATACTTCCGCCGATCCCGGTGTGTCGCATGAGTTGTATGAAATGTGGTCCCATACCGAGTCTCAACTTGACGTGTAAAAGTCTTTAAAGGCTTCCAAGAAGGTTTTCGAGGCAGATCTTGAGAGCGTCCGTGTCAAGGTACGTGCAACTCATGAAGCTTGTGGTGACGACCCTATTACGCCCGGCGGGGAAGATGATGATGACGCGTGGATGGGCTTGCCTCTGATCCTTGGTATGATGATGAATATACTGATGGGGATGATGTGGCGCAAAGCTTTCGTACTTAATTTTCTTCTTGGTTTGCTATTTTTGTGAGGGCGTCTTCGAGCCCTTTGTAAATAGTACTGTAATCCAACAATTGAAATTGAACAATTGCCTTTTTGCTCTGTATTTTCGGATTCCCGTTCTCTTTTTATTCTCGTTTGCTATGTGGGAAAGTCCCTGATCTTTCGGCCATTTGCGTGTAATGTTGATTTTGGCAGAGTCAAACATAAGCCGACTTGAGGTCGAATATTTGTTAGCTCGAATGAGGTCGAGGTTTGATTGATTTGAACGAGGTCGAAAATAAAATAACTCGTGCGAGGTTGAATGTAAAGTAATTCGAGCGAGGTCGAATGTCAAGTAATTAGAGCGAGGTCGAATGTAAAGTAATTCGAGCGAGGTCGAATGTAAAGTAATTCGAGCGAGGCTGAATCTCAAATAATTCGAGCGAGTCGAATGTAAAGTAATTCGAGCGAGTCAAATGTAAAGTAATTCGATCGAGGTCGATTGTCAAATAATTCGAGCGAGGTCGAATATCGAATAATTCGAGCAAATCGAATGTACAGTAATTCGAGCGAGTTCGAATGTCATATAATTCGAGCGAGGTCGAATGTCGAATAATTCGAGCGAGGTCGAATATCGAATAATTCGAGCGAGTCAAATGTATAGTAATTCGAGTGAGGTCGAATGTAAAGTAATTCGAGCGAGGTCGAATATCGAATAATTCGAGCAAGGTCGAATGTCAAATAATTCGAGCGAGGTCGAATGTCGAATAATTCGAGCGAGGTCGAATGTCGAATAATTCGAGCAAGGTCGAATATCGAATAATTCAAGCGAGTCGAATGTCGAATAATTTTAGCGAGTCGAATGTCGAATAATTCGAGCGAGCCAAATATATAGTAATCAGTGTGAGGTCGAATGTAAAGTAATTCGAGCAAGGTCAAATATCGAATAATTCGAGCGAGTCGAATGTAAAGTAATTCGAGCGAGTCGAATGTAAAGTAATTCAAGCGAGTCGAATGTAAAGTAATTCAAGCGAGTCGAATGTAAAGTAATTCGAGAGAGGTCCAATGTCAAATAATTCGAGCAAGGTCGAATGTTGAATAATTCGAGCGAGGTCAAATATCGAATAATTCGAGTGAGTTGAATGTATAGTAATTCGAGTGAGATCGAATGTCAAATAATTCGAATGAGTTGAATGTATAGTAATTCGAGTGAGATCGAATGTCAAATAATTCGAGCAAGGTTGAATGTCGAATAATTCGAGTGAGGTCGAATGTATAGTAATTCGAGCGAGGTCGAATGTCGAATAATTTGAGTGAGGTCGAATATCGAATAATTCGAGCGAGTAGAATGTAGGATTTAGAATGATTTGGTGGAGTTGTGCAAAAAATGTTTCATGCTGCTTTGTTTATTTCATTCATTGGAGAATATTACATGTTTTTGTTTGTTCCATACATACATTTGAGAAGTTCCAGTCTACCTAGTCCCTTCATCGCTCAGCTTGGAGAAGTAGTCATTAAAATATCCCCGATAAAACCCAATTGGGATAAAAACCCGGTATGACTTGGAGGGCGTCTGTTTTCAGAAGTTGAAGTATTTGAGGTGGGCGACGTTCCAATTGTTTAGTAGTAGCTTTACCTCTATTTTTTCTAGTTGGAATGATCCTTTGTTTGGTGCTGTCGTGATTTTGTATGGCCTGTCCCAATTGGTTCCTAGTTTACCTTCTCATGGGTCTTTGCTCGCCTGTGTTTTGGCCTTGAGTATATAGTCCCCGACTTTGAGTGGTCTTACTTTGTCCTTTTTGTTGTAATACCGTTCTGCTTGCTGTTTTTGGGCTATCAATCTTATGTGAGCCGTGTCTTTTTGCTTCTCAGCTTCGTCGAGGTCTTGCTTTCTGTTCTCGTCGTTGCTTGGTCTACTCTCATTAGAGTATCTCTTGGTTCCTCGACCTCGACCGGTATCATCACATCAGTCTCATCTGCTAATGAATATGGCATTTCTCCTGTGCTTGCTTTTGGCATGGTACAGTATGCCCATAGCACTTCTCGTAGTAGTTCCGACCATAGTCCCTTGGCGTCTTCGAGTTTCTCCTTCATGATGTTTAGTATTGTTTTGTTTGAGGATTCGGCTTGGCCGTTGTCTGCTGGGTGATATGGCTTGGGGAGTATTCGCTTGATGTGCCATTGCTCAAAGAATTCGGCGGACGTTTTCTTGGTGAACTGGGGTCCGTTGTCACAACTGATTTCTTTGGGGAAGCCTAAGCGGCATATGATATTCCTCCATATGAATGTGATAACTTCATGTTTGCGTATATGGGCGAGTCCATCTACTTCTACCCATTTGGAAAAGTAGTTATTTAAAACCAAAAGGAAACGCACTTTACCTCGTCCCGCTGGTAGTGGTCCCACTATGTCCATTTCTAATTTTATGAATGGCCATGGCGATGTGACCGAGTGGAGGTGCTCGCCCGCTTGATGTATCATAAAGCGTATTTCTAGCACTACTCGGCGGCTTCCTTCTTCATGGTGGGCCAATAATAGCCTACTCGTATGAGGCATCTGACGAGGGATCGATTGCCGGTATGGGCACCGGAGTGGCCTTCGTTGCTTCATCGAGGACGCATCTTGTTTGGTTTGGCCCTAGGCATTTCACCAAAGGACCTCCAAACGTTCTTTTGTATAGGTCATGGTTTATGATGTTGTAGCTGGCCGCCTGCATTCGAAGCTTTTTGGCTTCTTTTTTGTCTGATGAGAGTATTCCCTCCTGCAAATATGCTATAATATGGTTATGACAGTCCCAATTTAAATTTACAGAGTGTACCTCAAGTTGGTCTATTAACGAGTAGGGGAGGGTAACCACGTTTTCTTTTCTAATGTTTTTTGTAGTTGCTGCTAACTTGGCGAGGCCATCTACCTCGATGTTTTGTGCTCGAGGTATCTGGTCAAGTTAATATTTGTCAAATTCCGGCAGAAGTTTATGAATTTTTGCCTTGTACTTTTGTATCCTCTGCTCTTTGATTTGGAAAGTCCCTGTGACTTGGTTGACAACGAGTTCTAAGTCGCATCGGAGGACGACTCGTCGTGCTCTTTACTTGAGAGCTAGCTTTAGTCCTGCAATTACGGCCTCGTACTCGGCCTCAATGTTAGTCATATCGGGGCACCATATGGGCTGGTGGGTTTATGTAGGATTCTCCTTAGGGGGAAGGTCGTGACCAGCGATATGGGGTGACATTGAAATAGGGTCAAAGATTTCGTGAAGCTATGACCAATGCAAAGGCCAACTTTTCAAGATGGGGGTACCTTGTTTCGGCGTCAACTAGGGTTTTGCTAATATAATAAATTGGAGATTGTGTACCTTTGTTTCCATGGACTAGCACTGCACTTACTGCGACCTCTGATACAGCCAAGTATATCAGGAGGCGCTCGTCGGGTTCTGCTTTGGCCAGTAGCGAGGGCGAGGACAAGTATGCCTTTAGTTCTCTTAAGGCCTCGATGCATTATGAATTCCACTGGAGTCCGTTGTCCTTTTTAAGCACGTTGAAGAATTTGTGACATCTGTCAGAGGATGTGAGATGATCCTCAACAAGGCAGCTATATGGTCGGTCAGTTTTTGTACATGTTTCTTACTGTTCAATACTTCGGGTATTCCCTCGATGGCTTTGATCTGGTTGGGGTTGACATCGATGCCTTTTTGTGATACCAGAAAGATGAGGAACTTGTCCGAGATTATGCCGAAGGCATATTTTTCGGGGTTCAGCTTCACGACGTATCGCCTTAGTATATCGAATGCTTCCTTCAGATGGTTGATGTGGTCTTCCTTCCTTTTAGACTTGACCGACATATCGTCTACGTAAACTTCTATTCTTTTGCCGAATTAGTTTTGAACATCTTGGTAACCAGCCTTTGATAAGTCCCCCCTACGTTCTTCAACCCGAATGGCATGACTCTATAGCAGTACGTCCCCAGATAGGTGATGAAAGTGGTTTTTTCTTGGTCTTCCTCCTCCATGAGGATTTGGTTGTAACCTGAGTAGGCATCCAAGAAACTTAAGAACTCGTGTCATGTAGTTGCGTCGATGAGTTGATCGATGTGAGGCAACGGAAAGGAGTCTTTCCGGAAGGCCTTATTTAGGTATGTGAAATCCACGCATATCCCCCATTTTCTATTTTTCTGTTTCACCATGACCACGTCGGCGACCCATTGGGGGAATTTCGACTCTTAGATGGAGCCGTTAGCGAGTAGTTTTTCCACCTCATCACGAACGGCCTCATTGATTTCGGTACTGAATTTTCCTCTTATTTGTAGAGTGGATCGATGTTCAACTTATGTGTGGTAATGTCTTTCAGGATACCTGCATATCTGCATGGGAGAAAGAAAATAGATCGATGTTGTCAATTAAAAATTTATGAAATTTACCTGGTTTTGAGAGTTTATGGCCAATGTAAGCCTTTTTGATATGGTCGTTGTTGTCTAGTTAGACGGGTTTTAGGTCTTCTATCATTGACCTTGTGGCCTCCACGACGTCAAAATCCTTGATGACGTCTTTTTGTTCGTCAAGTTCGGGCCCCAACTTTGGTAATTGCTATGCTCCCGAGCATATTCCCTTTAACTGTTGGGTGTGTACAATCTTGGGCGATGCGATAGCATTCTTGGGCTATGCGACGTTCGCCTCGGATGCTGAATATTCCCCACGGAGTAGGAAACTTTGTTACTTGATATAAACCAGATGGGATGTCCATCATGGCGTGTATCCAGGGTTTCCCTATGATGGCATTGTACGTCGTGTCCTGGTTCATGGCATGAAACGTTGTTTCTAGGGTGACTCCCTCGGCCAGAACGAGCAGCGTTATCTCTCCTGAGGTTCACTCAACTACATTATTAAAACCTATTAGCGTTATCCAGCGTGGTACTATCTTGTCCTCGAGTCTCATTTGTGCGAGAACTCGAGGGTGAATAATATATGTGTCGCCCCCATCATCTACCATTATTCTTTTTAAAAATCAATATCTAAAATACGTAAAGTAATGAAGAGCATCGAGATGAGGATGGGTCAAACTGTATGTATCTGACTTATCGAAGATGATACTATCTTCGAGGTCATCATACCGTTCATGGGTGATCGACCGCTTCAATTTATGTTTGGCGATGAACTTCACGTGATTGATTGCTACTTCATCGCCTCCGCCGATGATCATTTGGATGGTGCGAGCGGGGTAGGGTAGTTTTGCAGGGCCTTGGGATTGTTCTCGTCCACGGCCAAAGTTGGCTCTTCCTCGATCGCTCATAATCTCACTTAGGTGTCCTTGGTAAAGCATGTTCACCACTTCTTGCCGTAGGGCTATGCAGTCTTCGGTCTTGTGACCTCGTTCCTTATGAAACTCACAGAGGGCATTCGACTTTCTGGTACTTGGGTCAGACTTCATCTTTTGTGGCCACTTCACCTTCGGGTCGAGCTTCTCTAGTGCGTACACTATTTTTGAAGGGGAAACGCAAAAATTATGAGCAGATAAGATTGGAGGCATATCTCTTTCAATTCACTGAGTCCCTGTACGTGGCCTAGACAGTCCTTCTGTATGGAGAAGAGATGGTGGGATAGCAGTTCTGACATATGGTTGGTGCCTATCCTGGTTGAGGCATGGAACTGAATGGTCTCTTCGGCCGTTATTACAGCGGTCTTTCCTCGACTCCGTTTGGACTGACATTAGCCATTGGGTTGGACCGTTGAGGTCATCCTCATCTGATCTCACCTCGGCGCGATAGGCATTGTGAATTTCTTCACAAGTGGTGGGAGGGTATTTCATGAGTCTGCCTAACAACTTTCTAGTCTCCCTCGACCCATTCCTGTTCAACCCATTTTGAAAAGTTGCCACCGCCATCCCTACTGATACGTTTGGCAAGCTCATTCTTACTCTGTTGAACTCGAAAAGGAAGTCCTGAGTCCCTTTCCAGGCGATTGTCTGACGGCTAATATGTCATTCACCCTGGCCTCCGCCTTCTTAGCCCCAGCGTGGGCGGTGACGAACTTGTCGGCCATTTCCTTGAACGTTTTTATTGAACGTGTTGATAATTATGAGTACCATGTTAAGGCTCCCCCTATTAGGGTTTCGCCGAACTTCTTCAGCAACACTGATGGTACCTGCTCTTTTGAGAGGTCATTGCCTTTTATTGTTGTGACGTAATGAATGATGTGATCCTCGGGGTCTGTTGTACCATCGTATATCTTGAAATATGGTGGCATTTTGAATGTCTTAGGTATGGTGTGTGGGGATGCCTCCTTGCGGTACAGTTGTTTGACGAACCAGCCGACATCCCATTTTGGTAGCAGTTTCGGGGCACCTGGTATCTTATCAACCCTTTCTTGATGCTCCCTCATTTAGTCGCAGAGTGCTTTATTCTCGTTCTCTATTTCTTCCATTTTCTTTAGAATGGCTGCAAGTGCGCCATTGCCTACATCAACAGCGGTGTGAGTATTACCTGTTGGGAGAGGAGCGGGAGCGGTTTGCTCATTGGCGGTTGCAATGGTATTCGTTCGTGCGGCGCTTCTACTTGCACCTTGAATGGGTTTGTCGAGTATGTTGTTTAGAGTACTTGTCAACCACGTCTCCAAAAGTTTTTTCATTGTTGGTGGCGCTTTCTCAGTTGTGGACGTGGAGGCTCCCCTTTTGCATGAAGCGGTTACACTTCCATGAGGAGGAGGTGAGTCACTCCGTGTAGAGCTTGGTGTCACATTCTCCTCGTCTCCTTTGTCAACCTCGTTGATGGTGTTCAAGAGGTTGGCAGTGACGTCCACTACTACTTTCAGTCTTTCATCTCTTTTTCCTGTCATTGTTAGTTCGTGCAAACGAGAAAAAAGATGGTTGTTGTCGTTTTTTTATCTAGAAGAAACTAAAATTTTAACTAGAAAGTCGCTACAGACGGCGCCAAATTGTTTTACCAAAAAAAGTGTTAAACCTTTTCTTAAAATGAATTAATAAGCAAAGAGGGGGTGAATCCCAGTTAAATATAATAACTAGTAGATCTGAAAACTAAATGCATTAACGATGTAGGATCATGTCCGATAATATTGAATGCCAATGATTGTCAATGAATGCAATAAAGAAAACATAGTATGAATGTAGATAATGATAATAAATGTAATAAGAAGGAACTTGTCACCCAAATGTTAGATGACTTGTATCACTCTCCTCCCTTACAACAATGTGGGGACAACATAGAATGAATGTGAACAAAAGATCATTAGATCTTGTAAGTAAAAGATATATGTTGAATAATGGAATCAATAGACAAGATAAGATGTAAGGCCTTAAAACCTCCTTTTTGTCTCACCTCGAATTATGTGCGCAATTCGGGCGTGTATTCGCAAAGCCATTATGCGAAAATCTATTAAAAATTATAAATTTTTGCTTTTAAAATGAATTTGAGTTGACTTCGGTCAATATTTTGGGCAAACGGATTTGGACCCGTTATTTGACGGTCCGGAGGGTCCGTAGGAAAATATGGGACTTGGACGTATGTCCGGAACCGAATTCCGAGGTCCCAAGTCCGAGAAATAAATTTGTGAAGAAAATTGTTTAACTAAAATATTTAGAGTTTTTGGAAATTCAAATGTATTAGAATTTGATGGTATCGGGCTCGTATTTGGTTTCGGAGCCCGATACGGGTCTTATATGGGATTTAAGTTGAGCCAGTAATATTTGGTGAGAAATGGATTTGAAATGACGTGAATCGGACCATCGGTTGTTAAAATTTGAACTTAAGAGTTCATGAGATTTCTATTTGATTTTGATGCTAAATTCATATTTATTGATGTTATTTTGATGATTTGACCACATGAGCAAGTCTGTATGATATTTTTGGACTTGTGTGCATATTTGGTTTGGAGCCTCGAGGTCTCGGATGAGTTTTTAATAGGCCTCGGAGTGCATTTAGACTTAGAAAAATAACTGTTGCAGGTCTCTGAACCAGGCTTTGTGGTCCGCAATGATTTCTCGGGATCGCTGTGGGATTTATGCGGTCCGCGGTGAGCAAGGCCAAGCCTTCGCGGCCGCGCTCGACTTTTCGCGGTCCGCGGTGGAGCTCCGCGGCCGCTATCCTTTTTATGCGTTCCGCGGTGAGGGTTTGAGAGGGGTATATAAATAGGACCTTTCAGTTATTTTTCCATTTTCAGAAACCTAAAACATAAGGGGCAATTTTGCAAACACCCTTTTCTTTCCCAAAACACATGTAAGTGATTTTAAACTCATTTCTTTCACTTCTTAACTTCTTTTTACAAGATTTCATCCTAGAATCTAGGATTTTTCATGGTGGAATTGGGAATTTTGGGTAAAACCTTAGAATATTGAAATTTGGGAATTTGGACTTCAATTTGGGGTCTGATTTCAAAATAATTTATATATTTGAGCTCGTGGGTGAATGGGTAATCGGGTTTTGGTTCGAACCTCGGGTTTTGACCATGTAGGCCCGGAGTCAATTTTTGACTTTTGGGAAAAAACTTTAGAAAAACCTATTTTCATGCATTAGAATTGATTCATTTAGCATTTATTGATATAGTTAAGTAACTTGTGGCTAGATACAAGCAAATTGGTAGTGGAATCAAGAGGTAAAGCGGCAGTTGAGGCTTGAATTGTGTTCGTAGAATAGAGGTAAGTGGCTTGTCTAACCTTGTGGGGGGGAAACTCCCCTTAGGATTTGGTATTATTGATATTTGAAATGCCTTATACGTGAGGTGATAAGTGTGTACTTGTGCTAATTGTTAAAAAATCCGGTTTTCATTAAGTACTTAGGATTGTATTTCTTTTCCTGTTTATAATACTTGCAATTTAAGCCTGTTGTTAGCTTAGGGAAGCATGCCTAATTGACTTAATTTCTTATTTGATCCACTGTATTATTTGAATTATGTGCAACATGCTAGGTAAGAAATACATGTTTTATGTTGGTATGGAAGTTGAATTGAATTGTGTATTCTTCATGTTGTTGTTGTGTATTTACTTTGGTACTGCGGGACGGTATCCCGGGAGTTCCCCCTGTATGTTTACTTTGGGACTGCGAAGTTGTATTCTGGAGACCCCCCTGCACTTTTATATTGGAACTATGAGACTGCACCCGGTAGATTCTCCCAGTACCGAGTATTTACATTTGGGATTATGGATTGAAATTCCGGTAGATCCCCACGCACTATGAGTTGGACTACGGGACGATATCCTGGGAGATCCACTGGATATTATATTTGGGACTACAGGACGGTATCCTGGGAGATCCCCGGTTGTTATCTCTACATTGAGTTGTATTTATTTTCGTGATTATTTTGTATCTGTTTAAGTTGTTGTTCTTCTTCTATTATGTGTTACTTCTTACTGTTGCACTTAAGTATACTTTTTATTTTACACTGTTATATATTTTATTTCCTTTAGCCTCAGTAGGGCCCTGATCTTTCTCGTCACTACTCGATCGAGGTTAGGCTTGGCACTAACTGAGTACCGCTGTGGTGTACTCATGCCCTTCCTGCGCATGTTTTTCATGTGCAGATCCAGGTACTTACACTTAGTTTTATCATGCTTGAGGCAAGGCGCTTTGTAGAGACTCCGAGGTATATCTGTCGCGTCCGCAGACCGAAAAGTCCCTTTCTATTTTCAGTACTAGTATAACCTTTTCTGTATTTCCCTTTTTGGTATACATTTATAGAGTTAGAGCTTATTATGTAATCTTTTAGCTTGTGATTCAAGGGGTTCCGAATTTTGGGAGTGTTAGATTGAGATTCTTCTACTCTTATATGCCAGACGGTATCTTAAACACTGTTTAATCCTGTTATCTTAGTTTTTAATTATTTTCTTTCCGAAATTGTTCATTTTTTCGCATTTGTTAGGCTTACCTAGTCGTAGAGACTAGGTGCAGTCACGATAGTTCACGAAAGGCGAACTACGGTCGTGACACAAGCTATGTATATTCTCTGTAGTCAACATTTACAATGTGTTCTTATCCCAAAAGTGAAGATCCCCTTTTCGTTCTTTATCTCTTCCTATTTATAGGGGATATTCCTAAGAAACCCTAAAAAGTACAGCTAAGAGAATGTACAATGAAATATTCCTCCTTTCTATTTTAAACTTATTCTATTGTTGCTTCCGTACATTCTTTACTTGACCTCGACATTAATCCTTTTTAAGACGATTCCTCGCCATTGTGCCGTGGTCGGCTTAATCCTTGACCATGTCCATTTGCAGTTATGAAGTCCAATTCAAATTTTGACCAATACACTAACCAATACAAAGAGGTGCGGTATGTCCTTTAGCAGTGCTTTTTTTAAAGGTGATTTTGTAATTCATCATTCTGTATATCTGGAATTTAGAAGAAGGGGTATATCGGTAAAAAAAACAAGGTTGGTTTACACAAGCTTTGCTTGGATTAAGAATTTGATTGACTTTTCTATATCAAAAATACCCCATAGAAATTCTATAGATGCTAAGATTAGGCAGACGTAATCAGGTTACTCAATTAGAGCGAGCTACATTAGACTTGACAAGTGCCTAAGTATCTAGTCTACTCACTTTATACCACATTTATTGTACTGTGCCAGCTTTTTCTGAGAGAAGAAAAAGGAATAATTTCTTAAGAAAGTGTATCTTTTTGTTTCTAATGAGATAACATGTATGTGTGGTTCTAAGGAATTTATAGAGCTGCAGCATTACACTTCGTTTATTTTTTCCCCACGATTAGCTTATTAGAGGAAGTTTCGCCCATTTGGCAGTTTAGAATTATAATACACGTGATTGATTTATATTATTCTGGTTTGGATTATCTCTTTTTGGCAATTACACCTTCAAGAATGAATTTGCAAAGAAAATACTTTTTTTTTTTTTTGCATTGCTGAAAATATTTCACAGACGAGTATATACATATATTGTACTTCAAAATAATTAATTAGTAATAAGGTAGTGCTATGGCTAATGAACAAGAATATTATGAAAGTATGTCATATATAGCTGAGAAGTCGAAAATAATTCATTTTTATATTTGAAACGGTTGACTCAAGAAGAATATAAGGTGTTTAGAGGAGAAGGAACAGAGCATTTTGATGATGAAGAATAGATACATCCATAGTTTAAAATTTTTGTGTAACGCTGATGTTTCTAACGATCTTAATGTAATGCTGGTGTTTTTGGATTCCTTACAGCTTTAGAGGAACCCAATCTAGCTTTGTTTTACTTCGTCTTAGTACCAGCTTGGTGCTGAGTCTGTTTTAGTAATAATACACTTCCTATCTCTTTGAAAAAATATTTCTCAGATGGTATTGATCTCAGATGGTATTGATCACGCTCAACTCGTTGCAAATATAATCTGGGATATTATGCCCAGAGTCGAATTCCACAGGGAATTAACATATCAATCATTATCTTTAGACCTACTAAACTCTTTAGAAACAATTTCCCAAACGTAGAGAATCACAGTTGATGGTGTCTTTAATAACTAATATTGCAAGGAAATAAACAGCTGTAAACTAGGGGTGCTAAGGTTGTAAACAATAATGAGAAAGCGCTAAGGTAATGATTTCCCCTATTGATGGATTCCCTTCTGTTTTTGCTTCATACAAATTTACCAACACATCTCTATCAATCATGAACGCTCTTCTTACCGTAAATCTCTCCCGAGTAATCACAGTAATTTACTAGTTGCACTCTCCCGAGATACACTAGCTTGCTTTAATTAACACAGTTCACTTTAGATTACACCCAAGGCTTCGTTATCCCTAATCCCACCTTTAAACCCTCGGTTATTGATCCCTCATATACTTTGGGAGTGGTGTTGTTCAACAATTACCTAAATATGCACTCTCTCCCGAGTTATGCACACTAAATAGGCACAGCTAATTGAGGATCCTGTCAATTAACTACAACAAACACATAGTTGAACAAATAGAGATTGAAACTAGCAATTTGTATTCACATAAACAAGAAGTTAATCCCCCAATAGGTTCCATCAAAATCTTAGACAAAGGATTTAGCTAATCATAACTCTGGGTAAACAAACTAAAACAATATTCATCATAGAACTTGCAAGAAAAATCAAAGAAAAGAAGAAAGATGTTTCTGGTAATCTCTCATAATTGTTTCCCTTGCCAAAAATACTCTTCAATACAATACATGCCTCTATTGGGCGAAGTTTTGTGTTTAAAATAGGGTTTTGGGCTAAAATCCCGTGTTTTACACTTTAGTCCCTGAAGTTTTCCGCTCCCGCCGCGGTTCTGCCGCGATCGCGGTCAAACCGCGGCCAAACATGCTCTCTGATTCTCACTTTGCCTGCAGCCATCTTCCACCGCGGTTCTGCCGCGGTCGCGGTGGAACCGCGGCAGTCCTCTTCCAGTTCTGACTTGAGCTGTTTCGCGTGGTTTACTTGACGGAATTTTACGATTGGCCTCTTTTTCTCTATATTTGACCCCAAAAGTACTCCATAGCCTTCTCTTGTCATGCATCACCTGCAAAGCATGAAAAGCACTAATCAGAGCATTTTCTTATCACTTTTATCATCAAAACTCTACAAGAAGGTAGTTAATTAGGGCCTAATTATAGTTAAATTCACATATTATCAACACCCCACACTTAAACCTTTGCTCGTCCTCGAGTAAATTAAACCAAACTTCTAGGCCTAACCGTTCAATGCATTACCCAATTTTTATGTCACACTCGCCATTATGAATGAACAACCTGAGCAGTGCAATAGTCACGTCTCAGATGAAGACTCTAACACCATGACACCCTCATGCTCACTCTAGTTACTCTAATAGAGGTGAAAACTCACTTTTTCTTCCTGAGTCACTTGCCCTCGCATCACAATTCTGAGAGAAGTTCCACACACATAAAATTCAAGCAACAAGGAACCAAATGTAGGAAGAATTCACTCACTCTTAGTAAAGAACATTCACATACCACACAGACACACCATAAGCTTGCCCCTAGTGTAATACTCTACTAATTGAGTTGTTCAGTTAAAGATCAAGAGGTCTTTATTTGGTTGTAATGTAGTCTAAGGGACAGGTAGGATATATTTGGATATAGTGAGTAACCTCCCTAAGCACTTTTAATACACACTTCCTTTTATTTCAATTTTCATGTTCAGCCCAATCATTCTTCCACATTTTGGTTCATAGGTGACCCCCACTTATCTTCAGGTGCAATTGGCCTTTTTCTCTTTTTTTTTTGGTTTTGTTTTGTTTTCTTCATCTCATTTTTTTCTTTTACAAATCCATTGCACCATTCAAGTATTTCTTTCCTGATTACCCTTTTTTCTTTACTTCCCTACTACCCCACACTTTGACTTTTGTATGTTCTTTAGTAATTCAAGTGCTTCTAGGAGGTACAGGTTCAAACAGTCAAACTATTCAAACACAGGGATACAGGTCATTATAGGGTTATCAAAGAACAAGCTTCAGGCTCAAAGGGGTTAACTAGGGCAATATATATACAGGTGGATTCACAATTATACCGGCTTACACAAAGAAATGTCTCAATCATCTCTAAAACCAAACAACTTCTATTTCACTTTGCAAACACACAAGGCAAGTTCTAGGTATTGCATGCAAGCACAGAATGCAAGTAATAGCTCACACACACTTAGCATGTAACTCATTCCGAATCAGTTTATCAACACACTCATACGAGCGTTCAAGCAAGACAAGATGTGCAAAATTAAGGCATAGATTTACGAGTCTACAAACGAGCCTAGACGTCGCACCCTCAAGTTCGTTTTTGTTATTTGCAGGTGTGAACATTAAGGGTTGCATTCTAGCCTTCACCCACCTTGGTCCAAGAGAGTCCTAAGGTCTTAAAACTACAAAAGAAAAATCTACCTAACCCGGTTCAAGAAAAGCCCTTGGAAAAGAACCGTGATCAAAAGAAAAACCAAGGGAGAAGTACTACACTACCTAAAAAGAAAATAAAATAAAATAAAGAAACTACATGGACTACTTCCCTCAAGAGTACTGTCCAAGTGGTCCGTCCTCAGGAAGAGTCCTCTACATTTTTTTTTATATATATCCGACTTTGACCCTCAAGAGACCCGTCGACAAGTGTCCGTCGTTGGGCCAAGTCAGTTACTTTTAATGTGAGTACAGTCAATTATATACAACAACATCAATCTAATACTACAACATACTCAATGTCTATATACACTACAGTACACTACCAGAGCAAGTCTCCCACCCCACACTTAAAATTATGGCATGTCCTCATGGCATATAAAAAATAAAGAGAAGAAGGGTAAGAAGACTTCCCTGAGCCTTAATCAGAGTCGGAGACGGTGCTGGGGTCCACATGGCAGGCTCTCCCCAAAGCACGGAACCAAGCCATAAACCGACTCTCAGACCTGGCCTGCCGCTGAGACATGGCATCCATACGCATGTGTAGGCCCTCCACCGAGGTGCGAAGATCCTCGACCTCCTCCTCTATAGTACGCAATATAGGTCGGGTGGATTGTGATCTGGATAAGCCTGCCCCAGCATGGGGGCGCCGAGAGGTTCCGGCACTGTCATATGATCTCCTGGCTGGTGCTATGGGAACCGGGTCATCATCATCATCATCGATCTGAATGGTTGCTTTCTGGGGCAACTCTCCATCAGCAGGATTGGTGGGGACATGCTTCAACAGGCACAATGTAGTCACCAGGGAGGGAAAATACAATCCCTTTGATCGCAGTGGGGACCGTATGATCATTTCATCACCAATTAGTCGTGCCGCATCAAAATCTTTCTTTGTGATGAAGCACCACGTCAAGAGGGCTCTTTGGAAGTTCACGTCAGTTGTGTTGCTTGATGATAGAAACCTGCTGCAATGACCGTGAGCCAACACTTAGCCAAATGGGTGAATGAGTTGGAGTTCAAGGTGATATGGTCACGTATCCAGATTGGTTGCCCCCTGTGCAGAGTGCATCAGTCATAGTCTCCCAAGTGACTCCTGATGCATTCTGGTAATAGTCGATGGTACCAGTAAACCGAGGCAGCCGCAACACCCGGCAAATATTTTCAACTGAGGCATCAACCACCGTGACCCTCACAATTACCTTCCACAACATGTGTGCTGGGCAGTTCGCGTAGTACTCCCTTACAAGCATCCTGTTCACCATTTCAGGTTCATCGAATAAGAACTCCATTTCCCTCCACCGGATTTTCTCATACATCTCTATCTTCTTCGCACGGAGGGCTGTCCTATCAATCGGAATCTCAGGGATGAAGCTCTTTGAGTCCTTGGCATGAAAATCGTCCTTTGCCAATTCTGATACGAACCTGGAGGCATCGTATGTAGGTTGTTGGGACGTGCCTGCCGATCTCTTTTGCTTCTTACGAGTCATAGTACCTGCAAAGAATTCAGAAGAACCATCAAATATATCCGACATGTGCCAGTCGGATGGGTACTCAGACTTCACCACCTGATGGCACCAACCACTTTCCCCCATTTATTTTATTCATACATAAGTCCAATTCCCCACTAGTAAGGTGTTCAAGATTAACAACCTCAACAATGGCCCCACAACATTCTTACAAATTCCGGCGTACACACCCCACACTTACTCCTTCAAGTGATTTACGTTAATTACAACACCACCATTCACCAAATAAAACACCGCCACAACCTGGAATAGGCATAAAATGCCTCAAAATAGTACAACAAACCCCAAAATTTCGGCCAAAAGTGGCATCCACCAAACTACACCACAAAAAATTAATTCTAGGTCTCCAAATCATCTAAACAACCCCCACAATTGAAGCACAATGAAGACCCACCCATTTACACATCACACAATTCCACAAGAAACAATTACAAAGAAAGAAAGCATAAAGGAAAGCAAAAATTAAAAAATTTAACACTATTCCTACCTAGGGTTTAATTAAGCTAAAACAAAACTACATTACACTAATTAAGAAGAAGAAATAGAGAAAGGAGAAGATGAAACTTACTTGATGGAAGAAGGGAAGGGGTGGGTAGTGTTGGGAGGGAGAAGTGGAGAAGATGAGAATGGAGGTTTTGAGGGGAGGGGTGAGTTGAGAGAGAAAGATAAGAGAAAGTGTTGTGGGTTTGGGTTTTTTTTCTGTGGATGAGAAATAAGGGTTGAGGTGGGGGAGGTTTGAGGTTAATTAGAAAAAGGGGGTTTAATTAAAAATAAAAATTTCATACTTGGCCCGTCTGGGTCTGCCGCGGTTCTGCCACGATCGCGGTAGAACCGCGGTAGATAAGATTCAGAGAGGGATTCCCACCGCGGTCAATGGAACTGCGGTCTGGGCAATTTTTCTGATTCTGCATTTTTTTTTTACTAATGTAGTACACTTACAACAATGTCGTGGGTTGCCTCTCACGAAGCGCCTGACTTGATGTCGCGGCACGATGCAGGATGAGCGCATTTAAGGCTCGCTCGACCTTTGTGATTCAGTCAGCTGCAGCTCAGACACTTCTTTTTTCTCGCTCATGCCCACATATGGTTTCAATCTTTGACCATTGACTCTGAATGTACGAGAGTCATTCTCTATGGCAATCTCGACAGCCCCTGAAGGGAAAACTTCAACTACTCGAAATGGTCCAGACCATCGTTATTTAAGTTTACCTGGGAACAGACGTAGTCTTGAGTTGTAGAGCAATACCATGTCCCCGGGTTTGAAATTTCTCTCAACAATGTTCTGGTCGTGCAATCTCTTCATTTTCTCCTTGTACAACTTTGTGCTCTCGAAAGCAAGATGTCTGAACTCTTCGAGCTCATGCAGTTCAGTGATTCTTAGTGTGCCCGCAGCTTCCATATCCAAGTTTAGCTGTTTCAATGCCCACCACGCTTTATGTTCAAGTTCCACTGGCAGGTGGCAGGCCTTCCCAAACACCAACTTGTATGGTGACATACCAATAGGTGTTTTGAAAGCAGTTCTGTAAGCCCAGAGTGCATCATATAACTTCCTCGCCCAATCAGTTCTTGTTGCGTTCACCATTTTAGTTAACACACTCTTGATTTCTCTATTAGACACTTCAACCTGTCCACTAGTCTGCGGGTGGTAAGGAGTAGCCACCTTGTGGCGCACATCGTATTTAGCCAGCAACTTTTCAAAGGCTCTGTTGCAAAAGTAAGTGCCCCCATAACCGATAATTGCTCGTGGAGTACCAAAGCAGTTGAATATATTCTTCTTTAGAAATCTTACCACCACTTTTGCATCATTGGTGGGTAATGCAACAACTTCCACCCATTTGGACACATAGTCTATAGCTACAAGAATATACTTATTGCCATAGGATCTGACGAAAGGACCCATGAAGTCGATCCCCCATACGTCAAATACTTCCACCTCTTAAATTGGGTTCATGGGCATCTCGTGGCGCCGGGAAATGTTCCCGGTGCGCTGATATTCATTGCAGCCCTTCGCCCATAAGTGAGCATCTTTAAACATTGTTGGCCAGAAGAATCCAGCCTCTAGCACCTTTGCCGCTGTCCTGACACCTCCAAAGTGTCCACCATACGCCGATGCGTGACAAGCCTGCAAAACAGAAAATTGCTCTATCTCGGGGACGCATCTCCGGATCATATTATCAAGGCATATTCTAAACAGATAAGGCTCATCCCAGTAATACTGGCGGCCTTGACGAAAAAATATTTTCCTTTGGACCGATGAAAGGTCGTGAGGAACTATACCACTGGCCAGGTAATTAGCAAAGTCTGCATACCATGACGCTTCCTAGTGAGTGGTGGCGAGTAGCTGCTCGTTTGGAAAAGTTTCCAGAATTTCCTCAACCTCAACTGCCTTTTCAGCTCCCTCAACTCGTGATAGATGATCAGCGACTTGATTCTCAGTGCCCTTACGGTCAAGAATTTCAAGATCGAATTCTTGCAATAACAACACCCAACGAATCGGGCGTGGCTTATATTCTTTCTTCTCGATTAAGTACCTGAGAGCTGCATAGTCAGTATATACAATTACCTTGGACCCTATCAGGTAGGATTGGAACTTATTGAACGCGAACACCACAGCAAACATCTCCTTCTCAGTCACAGTGTAGTTCAACTGGGCGCCACTCAACGTTCTACTAGCATAGTATATTGGGTGCATCAGTTTGTCTTTTCGCTGGCCCAACACTGCCCCCACTGCGTAGTCACTGGCATCACACATTAATTCGAACGATTGCTCCTAGTTGGGGGCAACAATGATGGGTGTTGTGACCAGTCTCTTTTTTAACTCCAAAATGCTACCCTGCAATCATGAGAAAACAAAAACGGGTAATCTTTTTCTAGCAACTTACAGAGAGGGTTGGCAATTTTGGAGAAGTCTTTTATGAACCTCCGGTAAAAACCGGCATGCCCAAGGAAACTTCTGATTACTTTGACTGAGGTTGGGGGAGGCAGCTTTGCTATTACATCAACTTTCGCACGATCCACCTCTATCCCTTTCCTTGACACCCAGTGCCCCAAGACTATGCCTTCTTGAACCATGAAATGGCACTTTTCCCAGTTCAGAACCAAGTTCATCTCGATGCACCGTTTCAGCACTCGCGTCAGATTTATCAGGCACTCTACAAATGAATTCCCCACCACTGAGAAGTCATCCATGAACACCTCCATTATGTCATCTACCATGTCAGTAAATATGGCCATCATGCACCGTTGGAGTGTGGCAGGTGCATTGCATAGGCCAAAGGGCATCCGTCTAAAGGCATAAATACCATACGGGCAGGTGAAAGAGGTCTTCTCCCTGTCCTCCGGAGCAATGGAGATCTGATTTTATCCTGAGTACCCATCCAAAAAATAGAAGTGTGACCTCCCTGCCAGTCTGTCCAACATTTGATCAATGAAGGGAAGTAGGAAGTGGTCCTTCCGGGTGGCTAGATTCAACTTTCGATAGTCCATACAAATTCTCCAACCTATGACGTTTCTTGTTGAGATCAATTCATTATTGTCATTTTTCACAACCGTCATGCCACCCTTTTTAGGGACACATTGAACTGGGCTCACCCAGCTGCTGTCAGAGATTGGGAAAAT